>JANHAO010011104.1:0-17201 GCA_026873985.1 Saraca asoca | reverse complement strand
AATTAGAAAAAAAAAACATGACTTTCTTCAAGTCCCTTCATACTTCAGCAAAGTTATTGGGCTTAATCCAAACTTCTTGGCTTTGCCATGAGTTAGAGGTCCATCCAAAGTGGTCTTTTTATCTTGTGTTGGGTTTGGGCTTGCTAATTTTACATCAAACCCTAAGAAAATCAAAGCACTTATCGACATGCGATCGCCAAACGGGATTAAAGATGTCTAGAGCCTGACTAGCTGGGTTATAGCCTTTAGTAGGTTTATCTCAAAAGCAACAAACAGATGCTTACCATTCTTTGATGTCTTGAGAAGAGCTAAGCATTTTGAATGGATCGAGGAATGCAAAGCCGCCTTTACACATCTGAAAGGATACATGGGCCAAGCCCCTTTGTTGTCCAAACCACAAGAGGGAGAGAAACTGATCCTTTATTTGGGAGTGTCATAGCAGGCCATCAGTGCGGCCCTTGTCCAGGAGACAATAGAGTGTAGCTCCCAACCTACTATATGAGTAAAAGGTTGTTGAATGCCAATGACAACTACACTCCCATGGAAAAGCTCGTTTACTATCTCGTTGTCACATCTCAGAAATTGCGGCCTTACTTCTAGGCCCATACCATTGAAGTGCCAACTCGGTACCTTTTCAGGTAGACCCTCTAGAAGGCAGACACTTCAGGCTGATTACTTAAATGGGCAATTGAGCTTGCCTAATTCGACATCCACTATAGACTAAGGTCAGTGATTAAGGGACAAGCCCTGGCTGACTTTATAGTGAAATTGACCGAACCTGCAGGAGAAGAGGTGGAAACCTCGAAAGGACCATGGTGAGAACTCTATACAGATGGATCCTCATGCGAGCAGAAAGGAGGAGTGGGAATCCTATTAATAAGCCTAGAAGGGCACAAAATTCTCTTTGCCCTAAGGCTCGAATTCTAAGCAACCAATAATGAAGTAGAGTATGAGGCACTCTTTGCAGGGCTCCGCCTTGCAAAGGAAGTGCTGGCTGAGAATGTGAAGGACTTTAGTAACTCCCAATTAGTCGTTCATCACATAAAAAGGGAATATTAGGTCAAAGGACCGAGAATGAATGCTTACCTGTAGATGGCCTAGGAGCTACTCCATGCATTTCAAGGGTACAAAATCAACCAAGTCCCTCGAGCTTCAAATGCACATGCAGATACATTAGCCTGCTTAGCTACAGCAAGGGACATGGAACTTTCAGGTGCGATACCTATAGAAACTCTACCATCTCCTAACATAGAGTAGAAAGAAGTCGTGATGACGATCGTTGCGGCACATGACTCATGGATGAATCCTATCTTGAAGTACTTGCGGGATGGCGAACTCCCAAATGACAAGTTAGAGGCACGTTGCATGCGATTTCTAGCCGCTAGATATTGTATACTCAACGACGCGCTCTACAAAAAGGGTTTCTCGGCTCCACTTCTTTAGTGCATTGACACTCCCTTTTACGATATTATCTTGAAAGAAATTCACACCGAGCACTGCGGGAACCATACCGAGGAGCTATCACTGGCTTAAAAGGCCCTCCGGCAAGGTTTCTTTTAGCCAACCATGAAGCAAGACATGATCGACCTCGTTAGGAGATGCGACAAATGTCAAAGATTCGCCAATGTTCCTCGAGCTCCTACAGCCTGCCTCTGTCAAATGATCAGTCCATTACCCTTCGCAATATAGGGGATAGGCCACATTGGACCCTTCCCTACAAGTTGTGGAAACTGTAAATACACCGTAGTAGTTGTAGATTATTTTACTAAATGGGCAAAAGCAAAAGAGCTAGCCCAAATTTCCTCTTCCCAAATTGAGAAATTTGTTTGGAATAATATCATATGTCAGTTTGGTGTCCCCCAACAAATAGTATCTGACAACGGGACTCGGTTCACAAGCAAGCAGTTCATTGAATTTTGTAATAACCTTAGGATTTTGAAGAGCTTCTCATCAGTAGACCACCCTCAAATCAACGGGCAGGTTAAGCTTGTAAACAAGATCATCAAACAAATCCTAAAGAAAAAGTTAGAAGCCAAAAAAGGGGTGTGGGAAGATGAATTACCAAAGGTATTATGGGCCTATCACACTACAGCCTGCGAAGCCAAGGGAGAAACACCTTTCTTAATGGTCTATGGAGCCGAGGCAGTAGTGCCTGTGGAGTTCAAAATAACTTCACACCAGAAGGCTACCTTCAACCCAGAGGATAATAACTAGCTACTCACCGTAAGCCTTGACCTTGTCGAAGAAAAAAGGAATGAAGCCTGCCTCCGGGTTGTGACCTATCAACAGCGAGTCACGAGGCACTTTAATCGAATGGTCCGAGCTTGAAGCTTCAAAGCAAGCGAACTTGTCCTACAACTTGTTATGCCAGGTGGACGTCACCCCAATGAAGGGACCCTAGGACCTAAATGGAAAGGTCTGTATGTTGTGAAAGAAAAGCTGAAGACTGGTGGATATCATCTCGTGAATGTTGAGGGAGTTGAATTCCCCCGAGCTTGGAATGTCGAGGATCTTCGGCTATACTATTGATAAAAGCAAAATCAAATTTGTTAACTTGTACTATTTTTTGGAAGCACCAAATTGAATAAAGATCAAAGAGATTTCTCCTCTATTTAGTATACTCTTCAACATCTTCACGACAACATTCACTTCTATTTAAGATTATGCCCCACCAAGACGAGCCTAGTCGGCCGCTTCACAAGATAAAAGGATCCAGGCCTTGCACCTGGAGGACCAACATAATTGGTTTAGATCTATGCAATGCATTAACAAAGTCAACTAACCAAGTAATAAAAGAGGGGGAGGGTTTTGATAGATTGAGTTTGAGTACAAAAACATCTTGATTACAGGCCTCAAAATGCTAAGACAACAAAACAAAAAACAAAACCATCAAGGGGCTGTTGGAGACGAAGCCTCAGAGCCAGGTGGATCCTAGGGGGCTGGGGGGCTTGAGGTTGTTGTAGGTAGATTCTCCGCTATTTGTTCATCAAGCCCTTGTTCCGCTGCCTCCCATGTTGGCAAGCTGACTTCGGCCTGTTCTGCCCCTTCGCTAGGAAGATCACCAGCAGCTTCAGCATTAGGAGGAGAAATTACCTTCATGCCTTCGATAAAGCCTTGGATGATAGCCTCAATCTCCCCTCTGAAAAAGGAGAAGTCAAGGTCTGGATGCTTCAACCATAGGTTATACATGAAGCTATCTGTAGTGTGAGAAATTTTAGCTTCACAGGCCTGATCAACCATAATAGAAGCCTCCTCCTTTGCCTTAGTAGCCTCAGCCTCGACATGAATGGCCCTCTCCTCAGCCTGTTTAGCAGCCTTTTCAGCTCACTTGGCTGCCTCCTCAGCCCTCTACACCCTCTCCACAACCTGAGCCATCCTTCCTTGAGCACCTTCAAGTTGTTTCTGGAAACTCTCAGCTCCCTGTGTCAGGATGGCTATGTCCTCTTTCCTTTGTTGGGGCTCATTGTGAGCCCCACGTAGCCTCAAAGCAAAGTCAGCTATCTCACGAGCAAAGGACTCTTCGGCCCTCCTTATTATGGTATTGGCTCTAAGTAGTTGAGCTTCGACGTTCTCTGACTTCTTTTGTAACTCCACCACTTCATTAATTGCCATTGTCAATTTGGCCTCAAGTTGACCTCTCTCCTCCTCCCAGGCTAACCACTCATTCCTCTGCTTGATTGCCTCCAATGCCCCTGAAAAAGAATGTTCAGAGATTAGAATGTAGGAAAAAGATCAAGAAAGAATAAGGAGGAACAATGCTAACCATCAAATAGTGACTAGCTAAGATCTCAAACAAGATGCTACCCTAAATTCTGTCATCTTATAAGGACACCACATTTGTCCCCAAGATTTGGCTCACATTATTATTAATGATGTTAAAGAAAATCAAGGTCCTGGGTCCCAAACTTCCAGCCAGATTTTTTAGAGAGCTTTCAGATCCTATCGTTGGGCTAATGACAATTTCTTTCCTTTTATCAACTCTTTACCTTTTTGGAAGAGGCTCGATTAGGGTCCCCTCTCTAGGGCCTGGAGACTCTGCTGCTACTCTCCCAGCCTCAATAGGCCCAGACTGTGAAACAAGAGCTGGGGGAAGTAAGATCTCTTCTATTGCCACCAAAGGAAGAAGACTACTAGCCTAAGCTTGGGGTGGAACAATTGCAGAGGAAGGTGGACCAACCTAAACAGATTTCGGGGTAGCAGCGAAGGGAGAAGGATGATCATGACGAGCTGGAGTTAGAGCAATAGCGGAGGAGGAAGGACGATCTGTGCCAGTTGAAGCAGGAGCAGTAATCTACCCCGACCTCTAAAGGGGTTGGATCAAAATTACTTTCCCCATCTTGACATAATCACTGAAGTTGGTAGGTGTGACTTCCTTCGATCCGCAAACACCTATATCATGCGGATGCTCAATGAGTTCAGCACCAAGAGGAGGGCAAGTCTGTGAGCTCGTAAAATCTCCTCGTCAAATTTGGAGTTATTTAAGAGGTCGTCATAGATAGAAAAGTCATCCAGCACCTCAATTTCATCCGCACTCAACTTCAGCTTCTCCTTTTGAGCTCCGTCTATGAGAAACATAAAAAAAATTAGAACTCCAAATCAAAACAAAGAAGAATAGGAGTAAGTATCCCTATAGCTCACTCACCCAGATTCCAAACAAATGAAAAATTTTGAAGAAGAAATAAAGGCGGGCAAGAAACATAGAACCAATGGGTCTTATAAGGACCCACATTGGATTTCCCTCTGGCATCTCCGTGGGGTAACATCCTCTTATATTTTGGTGGGACGAGGCAAAAGGTAGTAATATCTTTATTGTTGCCTCGTGGTTTTGATGCTATAAAGAAAATAAAGAACTTTTGTGCTGGGGGGGCGAAGACTGTTTTGAAGGTGGACTAGCGCAAGGGAGGTTAATGTAGAATATGCGTTCAGGGTTAGCTGGGCCAGAGCAAGCCTCGACTCATTCAAGAAGTTGATCACATAGTGGGGAACTGGAAACCTAAATCTTGCATTGAGATGGTGAATGCTGATGGCTGTAAACCCCTCTGGAGGATGGGTAGAATGGTCCTCACGAATTGGTACCATCACGCGACTGCCCTTTGGGGAAAAAAATATGCTTATGCAATCCCTCCCATTTCTTTTGGTTTAATGGTCGAAGGAAAGCACTTGAAGGGAGAATCAACTACGGATTCCTCTAGACTGGAGCGAGCTATGAATCTTCTAGCAACCTCGCCACCTTGGGAGGTCATGCCCCCAGTAACACAAGTCATCTCCTCACTCTCCTCAGACTTGGTGTCATCTCTACTTATTAGGTGATGGAGGCATCTATGGGGCTGAGACATCTACATAAAGAAAAAGATGAGGAAAATGATCGGGCCATAAAACAAAGACTAACCACTGATCCAAAAAATGGTTTGACTTTAAAAGAAAGTAACTGAAGCCACGAACCACCCAGTCTTAAAAAGCTTGAATAAAGAATTCCTACCACTAAGCCGGCAGAACTCAGAAGCCTGGCTAAAGTCTCCGCCACCACCAAAGGCCCTAATAACTACTAACAAGGAACTAAAAACCACCTACATTCCAAACCTCTGACAATAACATGAACACCCATGGAAACCCCTGAAACACACACATGCAAAGATATCAGGCCAGAAATATAAACTCACCATGATAAGTCAGAGAACAGTAAGGATTTGGAAGGCGGACGGAGGCGGTGACCGATGACCAAAGCCTGGCTCGGCAAATCCAGAAGATTGGGATGAAACTAAGAATGGGGAAGAATAATGGGCAGCCCCTAGGTCTGTGAAAAATTGAAAAGATGTGATCTTGGCAGATTTCAAATGACGAAAGAAAGAGGAAGGAACCTTCTTAGCTTTTATTAAAAAATAAATTAACCATCAAATTCAAAAACTCTTCGAATGACCCACAATCCAATGGGCCAGTGCTTATCAGCATTTAAGTTAAGGCACGTCCACTAAACATGGCAATCATTGCACTGTCTGTGGGAATCGAAAAGGCATATGTGATGTGAATGTATCAGGATCCCCGCCAGATGGGAAATGGAGAAAAATGAGCTATGGCCCTAATCACTTTTGTTATGTAAAATTTACCACTACCTTACTATCGTCTCGTAGCTCGTAGCTCCTGTGCCACTTCAAGCCAACATAAACAAGCCTCATATCTAGTAGCTCGAGCACACCTAGTGCAATGCACTAAGCTTCCAAAGCCCATAACTCGAGCATACCCAGTGTGGTACAATGCACTAAACCTCCAGAGTTCATCTATAATAGCTTGGGCACACCTGGTGCAATGTACTAAGCCTTTAGAGCTCATAACTCAGGCACACCCTATGCGATACAACACACTAAGCCTCCAGAGTTCATCTCTAAGTGCTTGGGCACACCTGGTGCAATGCACTAAGCCTCCAGAGCTCATAGCTCGGGCATACTTGGTGCGGTGCAACGTACTAAGCCTTTAGAGTTCATCTCTAATAGCTCAGGCACACCTGGTGCAGTACAACACACTAAGCCTCCAGAGCTCATCTCGAATAGCTCGAGCACACCTGGTGCAATGCACTAAGCCTCCAGAGCTCATAGCTCGGGCACACCCAGTGGGGTAGAACACACTAAGCCTCTAGAGCTCATCTTTAATAGCTTGGGCACACCTGGTGCAATGCACAAGCCTTTAGAGCTTATAGCTCGGGCATACCTAGTGTCGTACAATGCACTACGCCTCTAGAGCTCATCTCTAGTAGCTCAAGCACACCTAGTGCAATGCATTAAGCCTCCAGAGCTCATCTCTAATAGCCCAGGCACACCTGGTGCAATGTACTAAGCCTCTAGAGCTCATAGCTCGGACACATTTGGTGTTAATACACTAAACCTCTAGAGCTCTTGGACTCACAGCTCTCTTACGACCCTTTGCCTATAAGCATATGAGTCAGCTTGCTTCTATGGTGCGTCTAATCGCCTACCAGAAACCCGCTTCAGTGGTGCACCCAACCACCTTCGTATCTCCTGAATGACCTAAGCACGTGATCGCCCATGAAGTTGTTGAAATTAAGTTATAACCCTAGTGCAGACGTGCGACTTGTGCAAAAATAACTCCTAGTTTGTGAAAGAACCGAGAGTTGGGGGCTGATGTTATGGGCATTTTCTGGGTAAGAAGGAACGGATCAGTAGAAGCTCGAAGAATTAGGACCAATTTAAGGAGGCTAGACCAAACTTAGAATAAGGTCACTGGAATTGAGCTATAATTCGCATATCGCGAGCTTATAAGCTTCCACCAACCAGAGCAGTAGCAAGCTGCCCCCTGTGTCATAAGAAATAGCCTACATCTGACAGATACAGTCTGAGCACTCTACTAACCTGCAACTCAGCCTCCAAAGTTCGTCAATGATTTATTCCACATTTATTACTTGGCATCTAGCATTTAATGCTCAACAGAAATGTAATCATAGTTTTACAATGATAAATTACAACTTGTAACCCTCCCAGCCTCTATAAATAAGAGGAGGAGCCATAATATAGGAAGATAGAAAAAGATATATGCAGAAACTCTACCAAAATTGCCATTGATGTATGTATTCTTGCTAAGGCAACTACGCCAAGCTAATATACTGATCGTGGATGTAGGGGTCAACCATACTTTAGCCGAACCATGTTAAAAATCCTCTTGTTTTCCTTTACCTTCTGCTGAACTTCTCTCAACTTCATAGCATTTTCTCACTTCTTTAGTAGCAATTTGGTTCTTAGAATCCCTAGTTGACCAATTGCCAAAATCAGTTGTCAACAAATATGAATTAGCTATTGTTACATTGTTTACTATTTACCTGTTTGATTTTTTTAAAACATTTTTTCAATTTGCTTTCTTTGATTTTATAATGCAAAATTTGACTTAGGCAAATTTTATCTTAAGTTTGTTTTGCAGTTATATATTTTGAAAAAATAAGGTATACTTAGAATTTGTATTAGATTAATAAGAGATTTTGTTGAACTTTTTATAAAAATAGATTTTAGAGGCCTGAATCGATTCCAAAATCAATTACAATTGTTTTTAGGATTTAATTTAACTTATTGAATCAATTCATCAATCAATCCAAAGCCAAAATTTTTGAACTATCAATCGATTCTAGAACCAATTCAGCCAATTTCCTAAAGTTTTGGTCTGATTCAAAAATATTTGAACTTGTATCATGACCATACGAATCAATTCCATAATTGATTCAACATAGAATTTTGGTAATAAAATTGTGTTTAAGCTGTTGTTCATATCTAAGAATATTTCTTACCATCGTTTTGATTACTTAAATCATTGATCATCTCAGAAGGAGCTATATGCTTTCTCTAGTCTTTTTCATGTGCCAAAAGAGGGAGAAAAAGTTAAAAGCTTCATTTTAGACGAAAGCTTGAGAAAATCTTTTTTGAAAAAAAAAATAAGATGTTATATGAAGGGCGAAACTATATCTTTGTTTCTCTCCTTCAAAATTTTTCTTAAACTTTGAATCTCATCTAAAATTGTTTGTCAACATCAAAAAAGGGGGAGATTGTTAGCCTAGGTTATCCTAGTCACTCATTTTCCTTGGCTTTAATGTTGAAAAACAATTTTAGTTCACAAACAAGTTTTATATCTTACTATATGCTTTAGTGTTTGTTATGTGTTTTACAGATTCAAAGTTCATAATTCAAGATATCCAACTTTAGATTTAGGACTTTATTTTTTCTTAGGATCTTTTGTAAATGAATTCTACGCGACTTGTTCTTCACAAATTCAAATGTTTTTAACTAATATTTTGAGGAAGAATAAATCATTTAAAGAGAGAAAAATTAGATATTTTTTCAAATAATCTATTAAATGATCTTTCACAAGTATAGATTTTGTAAAAACTATTTTTTTTACTCTAGGAATCAATTCTAGAAGAATTTGTGAAAATCATATCAGAATTGATTCATCAATTGACTCATAAAGTAAGTTTTTGAAAAATTCTTTTTACCAAAGGTTGGTAAATTTGCTTGAATCGATTTAGTAATTGATACAAGATCTGTTCACAATAGACTAAGATTTGATTATCAAATTGATTCATTAGTTGTAACCACTCTAAATCGTTTCATGAACTAAAAGTTAGTTATTCTGTTAGAGTCGGTTAGAACAGTTATAAATAGCCTCAACCACCTTCAAATATCATATGATTACATCTTATTCTTTCTCTCTCAATTGAAAAAAATAGAGAAATCTTAGTACTTTACAAGATTATCTCCTTACTCATTCTTTATCAATATTAAATTAATTGAAGATCAAATTGTGAAGATTTCATCAACGGTCATTAAGACTAGGTCTCAATTTGATATTGTATTCTTATCTCAATTTCATTTTTATTCTTGAGATTTCTAGGTTTTGTAGAAATCTTGTTTAGGTGTAGAAGAGCCTATTTTAAATCTTCTAGGTTATCAAGATCCTTGGAAATTCTTATGCATTTGTTTTTATATTGACTGGCATTTTAAGAGCCCTAGAAATACTGATGTTCTTCCAATAAAAGTAATCTTCCAATTGAGGAATGATCCAAGTGGAGTAGACTTCATCTGTGATGACAGGTATAGTTGAACCACTTTAAAAATTATGGTTTTGCTTACTTTTCTCATAGTCTTTTACATTTTGTTGTTTAATAATCAATTCTAATATATTTCATAATTTGCATAATATTAATTCAATATATTGATCTGTTGTTTACACAACTTATCAATTAAATTTTAAGGAAATCAACCTACTATAGTATCTTTCCAAGAAAACAGATTCACAATAAGGTCTATACATATTCCCCTAAAGGAATAAGTGCAAGATCCTATTGTTATTTATGTTTAACTCTGATTTATGGGACCTAACAATTGGTATCAAAGTTGTGGCTCTTGATACGCCTTGATGTTTTTCTTGAAATGGATTCAAATTTCTTTTTGTTACCTGAATGCCCCTTATGCACAAGCCCCAAGCTTTAATAGTGAGCACTACACATATTGGAAACAAAAGATTCAAGATTTCATAGAAGCAACAGATGTTGATATGTGGGAATTAGTAGAAGATGATTAAGAGCTTCCTCGAATTGTAATTAATGGTGAAGTTTAATTAAAACCAAAATGTTTGTGGACTGATGATGAAAGAAAGGAATATTTGTTGGTTGCTAAAGTGAAATGGATAATATGTAATTCTTTATCTCTTAATGAATATGAAAAAGTCTCTAATTGTAACACTGTTAGGGAAATCTGGGATAGACTTGAGATTGCTCATGTAGGTACATCACAAGTAAGGGCTTCAAAGTTGCATGTCTTAATGTCTCAATATAAGATGTTTAACATGGAGGAGGGTGAGTTGATTAAGGATTTGATTCAAAGATTTATAATGATCATTAGTGTTGACGTCAGATTTTGGTTATGACCCAAACTCCAACCAATAAGGATGAGTTCAAGGACCCAATGCCACTCCCCAAAGTGTGAAAGAGACGAAAGGAGAGGAAGAAGGAGAAGGGTGGAGCGGTATTTTTAACATGGTTCGGCTAAATCTGGGTGATATCGGATCCTACATCCATGACAGAGATTTTATTGATCTTGTAGAAGGGATTTTTATAGAGTTTTTGTATATAAGTTTCTAGCCTCCTCCTCTATTCTAACAACCCATTGCTATTTATAGAGGAAGGAAGGATTATATACGTTAATTACAAGCTATAGTTGTGTTATATCAAGAAATAAATAGAAAGGACAGATAGACTCTTGTAAATCAGCTACTGTAGACGTCTGTCTGTGGGGTGGGTCCCTCTTGCCGGCTGTGGTCTTGCATTTGTTTATGTTTGTCGCTCAGTATTGCTTTACCATGCGAGTTGTCTATCACCCCGAGTTGGGGGGTCCCTAGCTCGGCGTCACCGTGGAAGGTCACTATAGCGAGCTCGGTGCTACTGCAATGGGGTAGTGAGCTCGAGTAGCATGGCTGACTGCTTGGCGAGTTGGGTGAGTTGGCCTCTGCCAAGCTCGAGTTTGCATCATCCTCGCAAGGCCATCTTTTGCCTATAACATAAGGCCCCCAACACTCGATTTGCTATACGGACTGAGAGTTATAATTTTTCAAGGTTTTATTCGAATCTCCAGTCAATGTCCTTGCTTGATCGGATTGTCATTTTAGATGTCTTTTCATTTTGCTTTAGGCCATGCTTTCTTCTATTTGCCATTTTTGGTCGTTGGTGTGGTATTGCCGCTCGTTTTGGACTTTTGGATGAAGATCGGCCAGATGTCTTTTGGATTCTTCAATAGGCCGAGCTAGTCTTTTTATACCCCAAGGGACTTCTTTGTTTTCCTCAAAGAAGTTTGATGGAGGGGACTGATGAGCCCCCTACATTTTCGATGTCTTAGCTTTTGATAAAGCTTGCTGAGACATGGATGGTCTATTGTAGAATGTTAGGAGACATGGATCACCTATTGTACGTGGCTTTATCGCAAGATCTGTCTGGCGGGCTCTAAAGGAATCTTGTGTTAATCTTGGACTATCTTCCTCGAGTCCCTTCTATAGAATCCAGCATGGCTGTCAGGACTTTTGGCACCCTTTTAAGTCGTATTGGGTTTGCTCTAGCAGGAACAGCTGACTGGGTATGGGAAGACCGTAGGAGTGGAATTGCTAGTCTTCCTGCTGGTGGGAGTTTGCCTCTTATTTTAGCCAACTCATCACTTTCTAGCCGAAATGGTTGTATTAGACTTGTAGGCTTCTTACCTTTGTTTCTATATTTCTTCTTCATCTAATGTAATCTTGCCTTTTTGGGGCTTTGTGTAGCTTTTGAGAGCTGTATTGGATGTTTCGTGCACCACTGTTTGTACATTTTTTATGATCAATGAAATGTTTCTTTGGCCAATCAGTCATGCTTCTTGACTTTCTATTTTCTATTTGGTTGCCTTTGGCAAGTAAGAATTGGGTCACATGTGAGCTACGACAAATAAGAGATCTGGAGTGTGAACCATGATCTTCTTGCTACATGTCAAGCATGAATGTATGTGTTGCATGAGAGCTGTAATGAGTTTATCTTAGTGTCCTTGTTCCGTGGTAGGACATGTTGCTGCTATGTGATTTGAGTGCGCTATTAAGGTAGGCCCTGGGGCCATCTCAACCTTAGATTAGTTTCTTTTCTAACGAGATGATGACTCATCTCTAGGTGAGGTCGCACGTCCGTACCATAGCAAGCTCGTTGCTTGGTTTCATGGCAAGCCTGTTCCTCAATGGGGCAACAAGCTTATTGTTCAGTCCTGCAGCAGGCTCATTGCTCAGTGAGGCAGCAAGCTTGTTGCTCAGCAAGATAGCAAGCTCGTTGCTGAGCCCCATAGCAAGCTCATTGCTCAGCCCCACAACAAGCTCGTTGCTTAGTGAAACAACAAGCTTGTTGCTTAGTAGTCAGATAGTTTGTACTCTTGATTCCAGTGTACGGGATATGGTTTGCTCTGGATGTATTGACGGGTAGGCCTCGCGCCTTCTCACCCTCGAATGAATCCTTGTAATGGTGAGTGAAAACTCTTTGTCTAGACAATGTTTTTTCGACTAATCGATAATTTACATTGGTTCGGCATAAAATAATTGATATAACTTATCGTCATTGATCACAAATAAATGTTACGGGATTAGAATATGGTTCTGATGGAAGGTTGTGACTCTTGGGTGATGACTCGCTAAGCCTATTGAGCTCGCTACTCTAACGGTCATACCACATAATCCTGTAGTCAGCCTCTTCTGATGAGGTCCTCGATGGCATCTTTCAATGCCCGGCACTCTGAGGTGGTGTGTCCAACCTCATTGTGATAAGTACAAAATCTGCTTGGATCTTTGGACTTGGTGGGCAATCTCATCGATTTGGGCCTCCCAAAGTCCTCGTTATGCCTTTCCGTGGCAAAAATTTTATCTTATGTATCTGACAAGACACTGTAGCTTTCAAAGCGAGCCTTGGGTCATTGAGGCTTCATCTTCTTCATGAGCTAAGGGGTGTGGTTGTCGTGACTCTCGCTACCCCTCTTTTCACTTATGACAGGGACTGCTGGGGTCCACATTTTACCTGGGTTCCCAAAGGTTTCTTCCCATCTTATTTGTTTGGTAGCTCACTCGTAGAATTCAACGAGGCCTCAAGCCAGGGAGTTGTAGAGGCTTCTATATAGCTTTCCGTCTTTGCGAAGTCCCACTAATATGGCTATTAAGAGGCTTTCCTTAGAAGGATTTTCCATGGAGTTAGCTTTGTGCCTGAATCAGGCTATATAATCTTTTAGCAGTTTGTTCTTACACTAGAAGATCATTGTGAGATGGCAAGGGGGTGCGAGCGGCCTCTTAAGCTCTCGATATTGGTCAATGAATTTCCTTTGGCAATTTTCCCAGCTGCTGACACTACGAGCCGGGAGGTGTCTGAACCATGCACGAGATGCTCCTCTAATGTGGCTGGGAAGACATGGCATTTCACCAGGGGATCAGTTGTCTGGAGGTTCATCTAGATATTGAACACATCCAGGTGGTCACTTGGGTCGCCGTTGCCATCGTACAGCAGGATTACGGGCACTTTGAGTTTATGCGGGAGAGGTTGTGTCTTGATCTCCATAGAGAATGGTGAGCTTTCCTCGTTGTGGGGTTGGTCGCTTTGATGCCGTGGGCATTCTTCTAGTCACTTGAGCCTTAGAAGGATTTCCTCCAACATCTAGTTTTGCACTTCAGACAGAGAGGTGGAGCTTCCTGCTCATTGCGAGCCCCTCGGTTGTTGACTATCATGATCTTCATGAGTTTCCCTCTGAGCTCCTTTACGAAGCTACTAGAGTTGTGTCATGATTTCTACTTGTCTCTATGTGTTCTGAACTTGAGCCTGCGCTAGCACTTTTACAGTTTTAGCCAACTCTCTTGCAATGTATTTGAGTGTTGGTTAGGGTTGGCTGGGCGTTTGAGCCTCTTGAGTTTCAGGGATAGCAATAGACTATTGGTGAGCCCCCACAATGAGAGCGTCTCTCGGTTGGAGGGCTAGAGTGGTTGAGCTCTGAGTGGTTCTTTCTCTCGCCATTGTTAGGCTGTAATGGGGACTTCAGAGAGCAGATGGATCCCCATAGACGGTGCCAAAGATGTTGACAGCAAATTTTGGTTATGACCCAAACTCTGGCCAATGGGGATGAGTTCAAAGACCCAATGCTGCTCCTTGAAGTGCAAAAGAGATGAAATGAGAGGAGGAAAGAGAAAGGTGGAGCGGTATTTTTAATGTGGTTTAGCTAAATTCAGGCGATACTAGATCCTACGTCTATGGCAGAGATTTTATTGATCTTGTAGGAGGGACTTTTACAGAGTTTTTGTATATAAGTTTCTAGCCTCCTTCTATATTCTAACAATGCATTCCTATTTATAAAGGAAGGAAGCATTACATACATTAATTACAAGCTACAGTTGTGTTACATCAAGAAATAAATAGAAGGGATAGACAGACCCTTGTAAATCGACTGCTGCAGACTTTTGTCTATGTGGTGGGCCCCTCTTATCGGTTATGGTCTTGTATTTCTTTGTGTCTATCGCTCGGTATTGCTTTACCGTATGAGGTGTCTATCACCCTGAGCTAGGGGGTCCCTAGCTCGGGGTCACCGTGGAAGGTCATTGTAATGAGCTCAATGTAGTTATAGTGGGGTAGCAAGCTCGAGTAGAATGGCTGACTGCTTGGCGAGCTGGGTGATTTGGCCTCTGCCAGGCTCAAGTTTGCCTTGTCTTCACAAGATCATTTTTTTGTCTATAACAACTAACCATTTACTTTTGCTTGGTAGAAATTTTGAAAACACAGATCTTGTTCACAAGATACTTAGATCCTTGATAGAAGAGTGGCAGCCCAAGGTCACAACAATAAAGGAGCCTTTGAAGATGGGCATCCCTACAACTTAGGAACCTTTTGGCATCCTTGAAGAGTATGAACTAGAATTAAGAAGATACAAGAAGAACGGGGATGACAAAAAGAAAAAGAGTCTAGTAATTAAAGTTTCGAAGGTGTCAAAATCAGATGAAGAAGACTTTAAAAGTGATCTAGATGCACTTGACAAACTTGATAAAGATGGTGTAGCATTTCTGAGCAAAAGGAATAAGGGCAAGATCCCATTGTTATTTGTGTTTAACTCTAATTTGTGGGACCTGACACAAAACTTTAGAAAAACTGAATTTAGGACATCTTCAATAATCAATTTAGATTTTTTAGGATTTCTTTTAGTTTTTTAATCAATTTATGAATCAATTCACTTCTTGAAAAATACACATTATGAATCAATTCCCTAATTAATTCACAAAATTTTCCAAAATTTCGAGAAGACTAAAAAATTATTAAAAATTTTCTAAAATCCTAGATGAATTTATTCTTGATTCGATTCGTATGGAATTCTATGAATAAATGAACCAATTCCATAATCAATTCGTACATAAATTTTTTGCCTTCTGAATTGATTCATGAATCAATTAATCAATTTTCAAATTCATTTGCATGACACCTTCTCAGCTGAAAATCGAACTCTCTCAATGTCTCTTAATCCAATCTCAATCCCTACACAATCTTTTCACAAATTTCTTGCACAAAACACTTAGAAACATCAATTCTAACATTTTTGATTGATTGATTTCATCAAATCCCCTAGAAATAAAAAATCCCCAAATTTTTCCCAAAACACTAACTTCTCAATTTCCAAAAATTTTCTAGAAATTCTACATGGCCAAAAGAATCAAGATCCCTACTAAGAGAAAGGAAAAGACTCCAACATAACCTTCAATCCTAGTAGCAGAGGGATCACTTTTCAAATCAACCAATGAGTACACTGCCTACCTACAACTCGCCAATAGGAAGGTAGAGCCATTAAAATGCTTTAATGATCAATTATTGCAGTCTTCTCATTTACTTGGTATATTAGGTAACTATAGGATAGACAAATTTTTGACTTTCAAGGGAAATAATTACCCCAGATTAGTGGAAATGTTTTATGTAAACTTAGCTAATGCTGAAGGTAAATTGTCATGTTATGTTAAGCATATGCATGTAGTTATTGATTTTGAATTTTTGGCAACTGAATTTAGCATGGATGATAGTCAACCTAAGCTTACTAGAGGACACTTCACTAAATATAACAAGGAATTAGTCATTAGGATGCTTTTTCCTTTTTCTACCCTAAAGGATGGAAGTGGAAAACTGCTCATTGCTAGCTTATTTCTTGAGGATAGAATGCTGCACTATGCTTTGGGTAAAGTGATTTTTCCTAAAATTAGAAAATTTACTCAAATAGTGAAGGATGAGCCTTTTTTTTTATGTGGGTTATTAAAAATCAAGTTGATTTTAACATGCCCTACTTTATTTTGAAAATATGGCTGAATGTTCTAAAAGAATAGACATTGGCTACCTCCTATATGGCATGACCCTTATACCAATCTTTGCCAAATTCAAAATCAAATTTTCTGATGAAATTTTAGTTTTACCACCAAACCCACCTACCATGATTAGTGCTTCACATTTTCATAAAATGGGTTTACAAGAAAATGATCAAGGCATATAGACTAAGAAAAGGTCACAAAACCCTCAAACCATTAGAGGATCCACAAGCTCCACAGCTAGATTATTCACTGAAGTAAAAACTAGAATGCATAAGCACATGACTAACCAAATGAACAAACTAGAAAATGATAAATGAGTAAAATGCCTAAAATTATGTTGACTATCACCTCTTGATTGGTTGTTGATTTGTGGTTTTTGCTGTACTTTTGTCTTAGTTTAGTTAGTTTGTTCTTGGTACTATTGTAGTCTATCTTTGTCTTTTCAGGTTAGCAAAAGAGGCTTTAAAAGTAGAATGAAAAGTTGAGTTTTGGAGCATATTTGGATCAAGAAGAAGCCAAGGAAGAAGATATGAAGAATTCAAGTCAAATGCACAAAAGAGTAGAAAGAGGCCATGAAGCCAGCACCGAACATGACCTGGCCATGTCTTGAAGCACGGTCATGATCTATGCAAAGTCAACGGCCTCCTAGAAGCCATCCAGCCCGTGTCCTGGGACATAGTCGTGTTCCAAGTCTGAAAATTGCTATATAAGGACATTCTCTAAGAAACCTGAAGACAAAATTAGGATACATTAGTTTCTCTTAATTAGGATTACTAGAGCTCAAGTTTTCTTACTTTCCTAGGAGTTTTCTAAGTTCAATTTAGGATTCTTTCATCTTC
>JANHAO010011103.1:0-17245 GCA_026873985.1 Saraca asoca | reverse complement strand
AAAATTTAATTAATTATATTTAATTACATCACATATTTATTATTTATTTATTTACTTACTTATTTTTATTTATATTAAATTAATGGACATAAATCAAATATTTAATGATATATGAGTTTTTTTATTCCTTTTTAGTTTTGTAAAAAAAAGTAAATATTAAAAATAGTATAATATTATAAAAAATATTGATATATAAAAAGGGCTTGAGTTTTTTTTCATAGATTATTTTTTCAAATAATTTGATATTTATATTGATTAATTGGGAGTAAGTTATCAATTAATTAAAATAAAAGGACTAAATTTGAAAAAAAATAATTAAAAGCTCTATTTTAATAAGTTAAACGTTACTTGAATTAACTTTTTAAAAGAAAACTTTTTTTCCCAAAAAACTAATGCATCAAACACATCTAAAATAAGAAAAAAGAGCTGTTTAATCAAGTCAAGAAGCTAAAAGCTAACTTTTTTAGTGCGTCAAACATACACTTAAAATAATAGGTCCTTATTGGATAGATTCGACCCATTTTCATTTCTAATTTCTTGTTTGGCTTAGGTATAAAACAATCACCTTTAACACTAAATTATTGAAATAAACAATAAGAGAGAGAGAGAGAGAGAGAGAGAGAGAGATGAAAGCTTTTGTTGTTATTATTACAATAAAAATAATGAAGATAAAAAAAATAAAAGTAAGGTTAATATAGAAAAAAAAATCTTAAAGTTTTTAAATAGTTTTTTTTTTAATTAGGATTATTGATTATAACTGATTATTAAAAGTTTTTAAAAGTACAATCAAACATCTCTAAAAAAAATGTTATAATTAATTATTTTATTTATAATTAAAATTCTAATCTTATATCAAATAAACACTACACACAACAATTAGAGGCTCATGTTCCATTGCGTTGAGTTATAAGTTTTTATGAAAAATTATAAAATATTCCGAAAATGTTATAACAATTTTTGAAAATATCACGGTGGCAAGACAAAACTTCTACAGAAAATTAAATGTTGTACTAAATTGGGAACAAGCACAATCAATCAATAGATATGTATGATGAGAGTGCTTGATGATAGGACGAAAGGACCCGCTATGATGGTACGAAAGAATAGTGCGTTGGGAATGGTATGCAAGAAAAATGTCATTAGCTAATGGAGTACATGTATGGAAGCATGAATATATACCCAACCAAATATTTAGGGTAGAAATTTTCCCTCTTGAATGATTATATTTATTCAATTCCTAATATTTTTATAAATCTAAGTATATTTGAAACATCCTAATTGGTATAGGACTTTTATCTTTTTACGTGAGGCTTAATTTTAAGTAGATGAATTAGGTAAGACTTTAGTGATGATTGTATTGCCCCGCAGAACTAATCCTTCACTTATTATCATGTTTTGGTTTCAAATCAAATTTGTTATTGTTATTTCAAGAAAATGTTGCTAAAAGTTTTAAATGAGTACAATCATATTTATGCATTATTAGTACTTTGTAATTTAGTAGAGTTCTATTATTTCATTTAAAAAAAAAATCTATTTCAATATTCTATAAAATATACGAAAGCTCAAGATTTTCGTGTCATGATTTGAATCAATCTTGTTTGAAAAATTGAGGTTGTGAAAACATTAGGACAGTGATAATATTTAAATACCACTTCTTGATTCTCTTGAGGAGTTTCACTTCTTCCAAAACTAAGTTCAAAGCAAAGGTGCCATCTTCAGGCCTAAACATGGTGAGGAATTTTGTTAGAACAAGAACTACTGTCTCTTGTTTCTCAGTCTTGGAGCAGTATGGGCAACAAAAATTCAGTTTAAGCATATCGATACTGTACTGCAGCAAAATTCAGGACTTGAGATGGAGTAGATGACGATCACAGAATTGGCTCAACGAGTGTGATCGACGTGGATACCATTCATCTACATCGTCCACCAATCTTTATCATCTCACTCGTCCTTGTATTAGATCTAAGCTCACTTAATAGGTTGCTGTGTTGCATTAGATTTCATGTTGCACCTTAAATACTTTGCTTTTATATCACTCTTATTAATTCTCCCTTTACCTCGGTGTAATTCAATCACCTATGAAGCAAAAGAGTGAGTATTCGATGACATTACTAATTCATTATACAAGGGCCCTATACCAGATTCATATTCAATACCACACAAGTGGACCTCCCCGATTTCCAGCGTCTGTGACCATATCCATCCTTCAAATACACCTTTGTTCCTGAAGTATTAAAGAGACCACAAAATAAACCTATCTCGGCCAGCATGTTGCCAGACCTTAGAATACATTGGTTCTGTTCTTAACATTGATTTCACCCGGCTTCTGATGTCATTAAAAGAACTTATTCACACACACACACCTATAGTTGAAATATATATTTTTATATACACCTATTCAGATATAAATTAAGGTATTTACTTCTATGCTTTTAAATTATATAAACTAATGTACAAATTAGTTAAATAAAACTATAATGACAAACCAATTAACTAAACCTCTTTTTGATCATCTATCTTGAACTTTGATTTACATTGGTGGGTAATTTTGCAAATGCAAATCATCTCTTTTGTCCTTGGCCATCTTCCAATTTTCTTCTCAACACACAAAACCCAACTCACCCACTACGGAATCTGGTAGCAAGTGGCAGATTCCAAATTCCCATTTTGCTTCATCTTGGAGAGCCTTCTATACAAGGGTGCAGGCTTCACCAGCAAAGCAGGGTGGCTCCACCCCACTTCCATACTGGGGCATTTAAGCGGAACCCCTAAAAATTTGTCCAATGAAGTGAACTCCTGCAATTCCTATTAACATCCTCAGCTGAAAATTGAAAACGTTCATTTAAGATCCATAAAAAAGCCACTATAATGATGCTGTATATTACATACAAATAATCAGAAAACACAACGAAAACTACAACATTACCTTTGGATTACAGAAAGTTAAAGGAGATCCTGGAAAATGGCAATAACAGAAATAAGGGTCCCAGCAAAGAGACATAGTCTAAGAACCTTCTCCCTCTTCCTTGAGCTCAAAGGAGTACAATGGCATAGAATTGCCTCTAAAAGAGATCCACCATCCAGAAAGTAAACCTGATAATATCATCATAGATATAATTAGATGAAATGTAATGATAGAAACAAGAAAAAAAGAAAAAAGACAAGGAAGAGTTGGCTTTTGCAGAACAACATTTTAAAGAGTTTTCACACACTTCCCCACATTTCTTCCAAGCTGTTACTCCAACAACAACAGCAGTAAATCACAGATTCGACAGATGTCTACCATAAGATAAGCAAAAGGCCCCAAGAACATTGTGGGAATTTCAAAATATCTATTTGAGGAAATTTTTTTAGAAATATCCCCCACTTTCCGACCACTGTCTGACCTTGTAAACAATAACAAAAACCAAATAGTTGCCATTGACCTTGTAGTTTTCTAACAAATTTTATTGTTGACTATGTCTGATTGTGAGTTGAATATTGGCGACATGGTTGCTGCATGTCAGCAATTGAATGCTAATTATCAGGGGATTGCTGAATATTGAAGACATAGCTGCTGTGTGTTAGGGATTCAATGATGATTATTAAGGATTGAATTCAACTAATTTTTAGGGATTAGACTTATCTCCAGTTGATATACATATTAAGACAATTGGTAACACAATTAGCTCAAGCCTTGCACAATCATTCAGATTCTTATCTCTGATTTTTTTCTCTAAATTGAAGACATAAACCCACCCGTCTCCAAAATTAGTTACCAACTTTGACCTAAATTCATATTTTCCATGACCAGCTAGTTGCCTAACAAGTGAGATGAAGTCAACTATTACTTAAAATGTTAGATTTCAGTAAATGACAATTAACCAGTTCCTTGAAAAAAAAAAAAAACTATATAATAAGGTTCCCAATATTTATGCACAATTTCTGCTCAAAAGCCAAGACACAGCATCAATGCTAATCGAAAGACAACCTTAACATAGGAATGAAATCATTCATGACTTACAGGCAAACTGTTGAGAAGAGCTAAGGCTAGAGAGACATGGAATGTCCATATCAAAAGCTGTTCCAGTAAATTTGGAAACTTAGCAATCAACTTAAGCCTCCAACGAGGCTGATATGATGTTAACAAAACAGAATGTGCCATTGAGATTGCATCACCAACAAAAATGAAAGTCCCACCACATTTAGTTTTAAGGTTAGAAATCTCAAGAACTTGAGAACTGTTTCTTCGAGGCGAACATTCATGTGAATAAAGGTTTGAGAATGTGATCTCAACCCATACCAATCCAGGCTCTTGAACTGGATATAAACAGGACTCAATCTGTGAACACCATCAAGAGAATATTTAGTAGCTATAAAAATATTACTCATTTATCATATTCTGAGTACAGTGTGCAATAGCAAGAGAGTGTTTACAAACACATTCACATATATGAAGAGAGTATTTGATTTTGTTTTCATCTAGTGGCTTAAAATCTTTCATTTCTATTACAGTGTCAAGCATTAATACTGAAATTGTGATGTCCATGGATATAAATTAAGTACATCAGTACTGAAATTGTCAAGCATTAATTAGGCAATCAAAATCTAATAATAGATATAAATTAATAACTTCAAAATACTGAAATTGCAATGTCAATAGAATATAATCTTGAAATATCAATATATATCTCTTTTTAATATTACTATAAGGAGTTAAACAATATATTCATCTAACATTTTACCTGAGAACACGTACAGCCACTTCTTCCACTTGTAGCTACTCCCCAGTTGTCACCACATTTCTTAGATTTGGCAATCTCTTTAGCATTTACACAGTAAACACTTGATCCCATGCTCAAAAAATCAATGCCACCCTGATCATGATCCACCGTTTTTGCAGGGGAGCACAAAACTTCTACAAAAGCATTAAAGTCATTCGGACACACATACTGCTTTTCCACCAATTTGCTTTCTTCTATCATAACATTAGGGACACAATATCCCTTTCTTACATTGACTTCCATTGAGTCTCTGGCCTGCTGGGGAAAATTTACATTATTAAGCTTCATGTTATATACCAGAGTATTCAACTCCATCCACTCTTGTGAAGTTCGGACGGGTATATCATCCACTGATAGAATAACATCACCAGGAGCCAAATAAGCAGACAAAGGTGATGTTGGAGATACATCCAAGACCTACCCCAAGCAATCCGAATGAAATAAGTAAGCCGAGGATGAGTATCATAGAAAAAGATGTAGATTTAAAAATGCTCAACGAAGTACCATGGGACCATGACCATGTGCATAAAAGGGAAACAAGATCCATGGCAAGGCGAATAAGGCCAATCCACAAGCTGCAGAGCACTAGAGGCAAGAGATTGAAGGTAGTGAATACACAATAAACAGCATAGCCCATTTACATGTCCAAAACTAGCACTATTTAAATGCATGGTAAGTTTAATAAACTAATATTTATACAAATATTATAGACTTACAACCGCATTGTGCCAAATGCCAGCAGAATACACCCGGAGGGCAGCAAAATGTGGCAATGTTTGCAGTAATTCATAATCGAAGGCAACTAGAGCACCAGGAAATAGAACTGCAATGAAGACGGCAATATATTCAATTTGTATTCCTTCACTGCAATCAACCAATAGTAGAAAGCATGAGAGACTGGACAGTAATGTTTTCAAGAAAAACTAAATTTAAAATTCTCAATATCTTTGTAAACATGAAACAATCATATATGCATATATGTTAAACTTTGGAAAGACAAGTGTACATGTTAACTATCCACAGAGAGCTTATATGAGTTAGTGTCTTGCATTTTAAATAATTCACTACTTATTTCTTTTTGATAATCCTTTTTTCAATGCCAACACAAAACATTACTCACTAAAACTATAAACCAATTTGATCTAGCTGAAATAGTGAATCTGGCATAAGATTTGTGGATTCATCAAGCATTGGCCAACTTTCAACTATTGCATGTATGTTTTCTGTATTCTAGACTAAAACGCCGTTCTGGTCCCTCACAGTCACAGATTTACTTAGTATCAATTTGGCCCTTATTTAATTGGGCCTCTCAAATTGGTCCTTGACAAATGCATTTTTCTCTAATGTCATCCTTTAACCCAGCTGTCATTCACTCTGAACTATTTTGCTGACTTGGAACTCTTTTTGTTGATAGAGCACCATTAAAACCAATGCTGAGCTCCATTTCTTTTCACTAGACAGATTGGCACACGAACATGGCTCAAAACTGTACTGAAGCAATGTAAGACAAATTGAAAAGGCAAAGGAAAACAATTTTATTTTGAGCATTCTTTAATGTGCCAAAACCGATGCCACTTTTAGCGCATTTTATTTACAGCAACAGCTTTGCCTCGACTACATCAAAGAATCTACACAGACTTGGTCTTTGTATTCCAAAGGGTAGTAGAGCTCAACACTAACGAGTCCTTATTTATGCCCATCTATCCAGATGCCACTTCTTCTCATCCCAAATCAAAAAAAGAAAAGGGAAAAAAAAAAATCCTCCAAAATTTAGTTTTGGATTTTTATAAGAAAATTAGAAAAATGGGGAAAATCATCAAATATTTGCCTGCACACATTAAAAAACTCAAAAATTTAAATTATTAATGGGAAAAAATTGAAACTAACCACAGATAAATAACAAAAGTTTAAATCATAGATTTGAAAAAGCCTTTTTGGTTGAATTAAGAATAAGGCAGTGGAGGAAGATGAAGATGATGGAATATTGATACTAGAGCAAGCTTATGATAATGCCAAGAAGCAGTGTGAATATCAGAGAAGGAGACATCCCTGTGAATCATGAAAATGAAGTGCGAATATCAGAGAAGGAGGCATCCCTGTGAATCATGAAAATGAAATAGCAGCAAAATCCGCTGTTGGATCATCCTCCCCATTCCCCAATCCATCAGACCACAGAAGAGGCAACCTGTACAGTAAAAAAATTATATCTCCCTTTTTTGTTTTGATTTTGTTTTTCATTGCTGCCGTACCATTCTAAGCGATTTTAGTGTGCCAACCTTTCCAGAAAAAAAAAAAAAAAAAATCTGAGGTCTACACTGGCTTGGACAGTGCTATGTCATAACAATAAGTTCTAAATCAGCAAAGTAGTTACCAGAGGTAATGGAAGTTAGGTTAAAGGATGAAATTAGAGGAAATACTATCTGTGAGGAACCAAATGAGACTAAGTGTCAAGTGATTTGACTGGAGCAAAAGCAAAAATGTAGTAGCTTTCCCCAACAACATTGTTGGCCAATATTTTAAGTGTGATTTTGCTCAAAACCTTTCTCTTGGGAAACCCAACCAAGAGGTCAACTTTCAAAAAACATTTCAATTTTAGGCCCCCAAAAGCTCCTTGACGTACATGAGGTTTCTAAAACTGTACTGCTTTTGCTTTTGGCCTATATATCCTATAATTTGCTAACTCATGCCCAAAACTATGTCTGCTACTTGAGTTCACTTCTTCATTAGATAGGCAAATGTTCTAATCAGGATGCATGGAATAGATGGAACAATTATCACTAGTTCATCATCTACATACTGAATATTCTACAACAACTATAATTAAAATAAAATTGCAAAAAGGATATGCTATTGATTAGTTAGGTATGTCTATTCACACATCTGCTCAGCTGCAATATTGTCCATCATCAACAATAAACATCAATATATTTCTTAAATGTTTAGGAACAAGCAATATATGACTGTAGTCCAAGAAGTTGCTCAAACACTACTTTTCAATATTACTCAATTGGAGATTGCCATGCTCTAATAAAATCAAGAAAAATTTTTCTCGATAACTCAAGTTAATAAAAGAAGGGATAAGAAAGCAAAGATACTAACCTGGCAGCAGCAACTGCATGACCAAATTCATGTACAAATACAGATATGAAAGTAGAAATACACATGTAACCAGCACCCGCAGGAGATAGGCTTAAACTGGAGAGCTGCATAAATGGGGGTAAAGGGGTGTGCTGAGGATAGTGAAAAAGATTATACACATTTTCCTTCCGTTGTCAGTTTTCCATTACTTACTATAATCTTCTTAGTTTGGTATTCTGAAATGAAAACAAAAATTGTAAAAATTGGACAGAGGAAAATAGTTGCTAACCAAAGGGGAAAACCCAAATAACAAGGAATGTTTAAGGTTGCCAAGATGATTTTTTCCACAACAAAGATGCAATGCCATAGCTGTTTTCCAAAGCAGAACCTGGGATACCATGGCATGTAGCAATTTAAACAAAAGACATGGAATGAAAAAATTTGAGTAGCGTGAGAATTTGGCAACGAATGTATATACCAACGTAACTCCAAGCAATGCAGACAGGGAAAAACCAACCCCAATGGAAAACCATCCTTTCAAAAACCTGTAGCCAAGAAGAAAGAATGAAGCAAACCACAATATATATATATATATATATATATATATGAATGATGGCATAGGTAGATAGAAGCACCTGGCATGTCTTCTACCAAAATAGAAAAGGGGTCTGTTCAAAGAGGATATTTTGTAGTCGCAGTACCTGCATATTAATGAATAAGAAGACTGCAATTCATAGAAGAAAAGGATAAAGCAGGATGGAGATGAATATTGGGATTTACCAACAGGAAATGGCTTTTGATAAATCATCAGAGGTGGAATCTTGCAGAGGCAGTAGATTCTGTGTCTGCCTTCTGTAACGTCGAATCCCAAATCTCCTCATTCTCCTTCCTTCCAATTCCATGGAAGAAAGTAAAAGAAAGTCTTTCCAAAAATTTAGAAGAAAATCCTAGTAATGGGAAAATATATTGGTGGCTTGTAAAGTCGCAGTTGAGTTGCATGCCCGATATTGACGCCGGTTTCAGTTCCCGCCATAGCAGCAGCAAGATTGCGAAACTGCAAACCCCCCGGTCAGCCTTCAGTGAGAGAAAGGAGTAGAGTAATACGACCTTTTTTCAGTAAACTATCGTTTTCATCCGCCAAATAATCGTTATATCAAAATTTCTCCAAAATTTGCTTTATATCAAATAAAGATATTTTTTAAAAATTTTTTACATGAAATTAGTCATAGTTAATTTCTTAGTTTCTCATTTGCAATATGATATGATAACTTAATTTATTTATATGTCTTCATCTTAATCCTTAAAATATGAATGTTATATTAGGTTTCTCTTAAAAGTAAATTTTAGATCAAATAAGTATATTTTTTAATTAAAATTTTATTTTGATTATGTTAATTATTTAATGTGTCTTAAATAGAATATAATTTTAATAATAATTATTTTTAAAAATAAATTAAAAAATATATCAATACTTTCTTTCCGGTCTTCACAAATGAACTGGCAAAAGCCAAATAAACAAATCTATGTGGAGAATGTTCAGTTTGCCAGAAGGTCAAAGTCACAGACATCAAATTACCATCCGTGAAATTGAAACAAAGGACCAAGTCTAAGGCAGTAGCCCCAGCTCACTAGAGACGAGCTCTAACTCACCTAGCCATTAGATCGCCCCCCATGCGAGCTCTAGTCGCCAAATACGAGCTCGATATCCAAGATCAGCAACGACCCCAGGTCAAGAGTTCTAACTTGCGAGACGCAGTATCTCATTCGGCTAAAAGCTCATCATGGGTGAACCTGAAGTAAACACCCTCTTAGACCCAACTTGTGAGGTCAATATGCAAAAAGCATATTACAAGGGCCCAAGCGCAGAAAGTAGCTTGCAAAAGCTGACTTGTAAAAGCCATACTTGTCAAATACATTTACCATTTAATGTAACAAATTTACAATTTAATAAATTACATTTGTCACCTCCTAGCCTCTATAAAAGGGGGAGGATTAGATACAATAAGTAGGTTGGAGAACACATACTTTAACTCTATCAGATTCCTAACAGAGGAATAACACTACCATGGACGTAGGAATCCATCAAAGGATTTTAGCCGAATCACGTTAAAAAACCTTCTAATGTCTTCTCCCTATTCTTCCTCTTCCTTCTTTGCCTTCGGCATTTGTCTGACACATACAACCAGATTACAATTTTTGGGGTTTAAGAACTATTTAGGTTGGCGAAATTTGGGCCTACCAAATTTCACCATCAACATTTTAGCTCTAGAAAGAGCGTCCTTATCTTCATTTCAGTTGTCTTCTTATTCAACTGCAATAGCCAGAGGAAGAGCCATCAGAACTTCAAACGCTCTAGTTGATTAGACAGAAGGTCACTTATCTATGACAAACACTTCCACTACTACTATTACATGTGTTGCCACTAGCTTGCTCCTAGCCGGCTCTCACGAACCTACTATTGTTGTTAGTGGGATTGATGAAGCGCAAATGTGGCATCAGTGCCATGAAGCACTGGAAAAAATGATGAGAGAATTGGTGGATGACACTAGCACAAGCACAAACTTGAAGCATACAAGGCCAAGTTAGGGCTACTACACCTAGAGGAGAGCTTTGACAGCTACAACAAGAAGTCCCCAAACAAGTATGTCAACACGCTGGCTCAACCCGCCCCTTCAGTCCACAAACCAGGTTAGGAGTTCACCGATTGCGTGAGGATTATAATAACCAGTGAGGTGAGAGCTTGCACTAAGTTGAGAGCTCGAACAGGACTAGTCATGATCACACCTTAGGTTGCTACTCCCGTTATCATGAAAATAAAAGGAGCCAACAATCCTCCAGTTGATGATCCAAAACATGAGACCCAATGGTGGAAAAGTTATTTTAGAAGGTGAAGCAGTTAGAGTAACACCTCTAAACTCAGAACGGTCAAAAACGCTGTAGAGGAAAGACACCTTTCACTAGAGAAATCGAGATTAAACCTCTCCCCTACA
This sequence comes from Saraca asoca, assembly GCA_026873985.1. NCBI lineage: Eukaryota > Viridiplantae > Streptophyta > Magnoliopsida > Fabales > Fabaceae > Saraca > Saraca asoca. The sequence continues at coordinate 6,414 of JANHAO010011103.1, read as the reverse complement.
AATTCAAAGTTCCTATTATTCCACAATATAATAGAAATATTGATCTATGTGATCATCTAGATGCATTTAATGTATAGATGGATCCTTAAACAATGAATCCTTCGATTAAATGCCGTGTCTTTCTAGCTACACTGGGAAACAGACCACAAACATGGTTCAAAAATCTCTCAGCTTGCAACTAAGAAAAATTCGTCAACCAGTACAAAGCATTAAGAAGACAACTCGCTCTATCCTGCCATCTCACAACAGTCTTTTAGCAGAAGAATGAATCGTTGAAAGAATATATTCCCCTATTCAGACATGAGGTCGACAATGTGGAGGGTCCTTTCGATGAAAGCATCCTGGTGACAATCTTAGTGGGACTTTGTAAAGACAGAAATCTCTATAAAAGCATATACAAATCCCCAATAAGCAACCTGGATGAGTTCTATGAGCGAGCTACCAACAGATTAGGTGAGAAGAAAACTTTGGCATAAAGAACTTTGAACAAAAGGACGAAGTGAGTGACTCCATTCAAAACAAGAGTAGCATTGAAAATGGGAATGACAACTCCAACTACCAACCTACAAAAAAGGTCAGAAATGAGTGGCCTCGACACCAAGGTTGCCATTAAAGCTATAGCATCTTGTCTGATACTCAAGATAGGACACATGCTACAGAAAAGCATAGGGAGGACTTCGGGAAACCTTGCCCCATAATCCCGAGGGTAGAGACATGAGTAAATTTTATGCCTATCATAATAAAGTTGGGCACAACACTTCAAATTACTGAGTACTTAGAGAAGTAATTGAAGACCTGATCAGAAAAGGTTGCTTGAAAGATTATGTAGTGTAATCTAGAGAGCAGTGACCTCAGCGACCCTAGTGAGATCCTGGGTAAGAACGGGCACTCGTAATGAGAACTATATTTTAACCTTGTAATGAAGCTGATAAAAGCATTTCAAGTTTGTATGTCTATTAATCTATGAGCAAATTTTTTGCAAAATACTAGTTCGATGGCAAGCTCTCACCCTTATTAGCTCAACATCATTTGAAGACCATGCATGCGATCTACTCTTTGGCACTGCATGCATGGAACAAACTTAGCACCACATGCATATGACCTACTCTTTGGCACAATATGCATGGAACAAACTTGGCACATCATGCATGTGACCTACTCTTTAGGAGCATATGCATGCGACTTACTATCTGAAGACCATGCATGCGACCTACTCATCGGCACCGCATGCATGAAACAAACTTCGGCACCACATGCATACGACTTACTATTTGAAGACCATGCATATGACCTATTCTTTGGCACCACATGCATGGAACAAACTTGGCACTGCATATATGTGACCTACTATTCAACACCACATGCATGCGGCCTACTATTTGAAGACCATGCATGCGACTTACTTTTTGGCACCATATGCATGGAACAAACTTGACACTGCATGCATGTGACCTACTCTTCGGCACCACATACATGTGACACTCTTCAACAATGCATACATGGAACAAACTACAACACCACATGCATGCAACCTACTATTTAAAGACCATGCATATGACTTACTCTTTGACATCGCATGCATGGAATGGAACAAACTTGGCATCGCATGTATGTGACCTACTCTTCAACACCACATGTATGGAACAAACTTGGCACCGCATGCATGTGACCCACTCTTCGGCACCATATGCATGGAACAAACTTGGCACTGCATGCATGTGACCTAGTCTTCGACACCACATGCATGTAACCTACTAGCTGAAGACCATGCATGCAACCTACTCTTCGGTACCACATGCATAAAACAAACTTCAGCACCATATGCATGCGACCTACTACCTAAAAACCATGCATGCAACCTACTCTTCAGTGTCGTATATATGGAACAAACTTGGCACTGCATGCCTGTGACCTACTCTTCGACACCACATGCATATGACCTACTATCTGAAGACCATGCATGCAACTTATTCTTTGACACCTCATGCATGGAATAAATTTGGCATCATACATGTGACCTACTTCTTGACACCACATGCATGCAACTTATTATCTGAAAAGCATGCATATAACCTACTCTTCGGCACTGTATGCATGCAATCTCTTGCTCATACACATGACTTATTACTTGCAGCTTTTATATAGCATTCAGCATCGGTTAAAGTCGATTGACCAATTAACACTTGTTTTAACTGTTTATTCAATCATTGTTTGTAGGAACCCATACGGTCATCTGTGACCTATTGAATCTTTAACTTATCAAGAACCTTAAAGTAAATGAGAACTTGAACATGCGAGAGATGAAACTTAGAACTGCATAAGTCTGAGAGAAAATTCAATAGACCAAGCTCTTACCAGCATATTATAATTCCTAATCCACGAAGCACACCAAGAGCTGGGGCTAATGTTATAGGTATTTTTTTATCTTTGCAAATGGACTAGCAAAAGCTCAACAAGCAAATCTAGATAGAGAATGTCTAGCTCTCATGGAGGCCAAAGTCCTAAACATCATATTGCTATCCACGAGTTCGAAACAAAGGACCAAGTCCAAGGTAGTAGCCCTAGCTTGCTAGAGACGAGCTCCAACTCACCTGGCCATCAGATCGCCCCTCGTGCTAGCTCGAGTCACCAAATACAAGCTTGATATCCAAGGTCACCAACGACCTTAGGTCAAGAGTTCTAGCTTGTGAGACATAACATCTCGCCCGACTAAATGCTCGCTGTGGGTGAACTTGAAGTAGACACCCTCTCAAACCCAACTTCTAGGGCCAATTTACAAAAAGCAGCTTACAAGGGCCCATGCACAAAAAGTAGCCTACAGAAGTCGATTTGTAAAAGCCATACTTGTTAAATACATTTATTATTTGATGTAACATATTTACAACTTAGTAAATTACATTTGTGATGTCCTAGCCTTTATAAAAGGGGGAGGATTGGATACAATAAGCAGGCTGGAGAACATATACTATAACTCTGTCTAATTCCCAACAGAGCAATAATACTACCGTGGACATAGGAATCCATCAAAGGATTTTAGTCGAACCACGTTAAAAAACCTTCTACTGTCTTCTCCCTGTTCTTTCTCTTCCTTCTTTGCCTTCCGCATTTGTCTGACACATACAACCGGATTACGGTTTGGGGTTTAAGAACTATTCAGGTTAATGGAATTTGGACTTACCAAATTTCACTGTCAATACTTTCTATTATAAACTTAATTTATTTTAAAATATGTTTATTAGAAAATAAATATGTTATATTTATTTATACTATTTAATTTTGTGTTGTAAATTCATGTTTAATATCTTCGTTTAAAAACGTTAATACAAAATTATAAAGTATGTTATAATTAATATTTTTCATACTATAGCATTGGGAAAATTATAAACATTCATAGTATTTTTAATTTAAAAATATGACATTTAAAATTGATATTAGGAAGATATTAACAAAACTTATATAATTAACTTTGATATATATTTTGAAATATTTTTGTAAAAATGGCATATTTAATTAATACTTTTTATATTAACTTAGTAAACTATTGTAGAATATTTTTATTAAAAAAATGAAATATACCGCCTTATGTTTACATGACTTAGTCATATTTTATAAATTCATATTTAGTATATTGATTTAAAAGCATTTACATAAAACTATGATTCATCACATAAATTTTAATTTAAAACATGACAATTGAACTTTGATATTAGGAAATAGTGGCAAAATTTGAATAACAAATTTCATTTCAGTTTTAAAATATTTCTATTAAAAGATTGAAATGTGTAATTAAATCAAATTTCTATATGCTTGACTTATTTTTAAGGTATATTATTTTAAAAAAATATATTTATTTGATGCAAAATATTACTTAATTATATTTTTATAAAATTCAAATTTAATATGTTGGTTGAAAAGCATTCACACAAAATTATAATTAATCACACAATTTTTAGTTTAAAATATAACATTTAAAATTTGATATTCAAAGGATATCGACAAATTTTAAATAACAAAATTGATTCAAATTTTAAAACATTTCTATTAAAAGATTGACATATATAATTAAATTAAGTTTCTATATTAAAAGCTTTATTTGAAAAGATCAAAATACGTAATTAAGTCAAATTTCTATATTAAAGGGTTTATTTTTTTAAGGCATATTAATTAAAGAAAATATACTTATTTAATATAAAATATATTTTTAAGGAAAATCTGATATAACATTTATCTTTTAAGAACTAAAATAAAGACACATCAATAAATCAAATTGTCACATCAGATTTCAAACGGAGAAATTAATGATAGGACTGATTTGATGTAAAATTTAGGAAAAAAATACATATTTAATGTAAAACATACCTTCAAAAAAAAAATCCAATGTAACACTTATTTCTCTTTTTTTTTTTTGTCACAAATGGATTTCATCTTATTTACTATCAATTTTAAAAAATGTTGGGTTTAGATTGCATTTCTTTATTACTCCATTAAATGAAATTATATTTTTTAACACATGTATGGTTCACATAGGAAGTAAGTTCCTGTGAAAAATTAAATTTACTAAGTAAATTCCCTTATGAATTTGAAATTGCTAGAAAGTGCCGAAAGTTGTTTAGTTAATTGTAAGGAATTAGCACATCCCATGAAATAAATTCTTATATTGTATTTGCTTCAATTATAAAATTTCCAATAAGTATTATCAAAATATTGGTCATGAAAGAAAAAAGGCACTTTTGTTTTATTTAAATTAAGTGAGGATAATTTTACATTTTTGTTTCATTAAAAATACAAGAAGTTTTTCTTACTTAAGGGGTGGGTGAGTAACTTTTCATACTTTGTAGTTTGTAGGAAGTCAGTCTTACTTCTTTTTTTTTTCCCCTCAATTAATGACTAAACAAATAATATAATCATTCTTTACTTTATGAAAAGTTGCACTTTCTATGGAGCATTTTGTCAACCAAACAACATCTCAAAATAGAGTTATGCTTATACAGCCTAAAAAAATCTAACTAATACATACTGTTGCAACTTTTTTATTAAAAGTTATAGATTTTTTTTATATAAACTCTTGTAGCTTTTTTGTAAAAGTTCAAAAAAATTTGAAAATTTTGTTGTTGCAACTTTAAATGATGTAGTTGCAATAATATTTATTACATACGTATGTACTTGACTTTTGATGAAAAAGTTCAAAATTTCACGACTTTTGCGTTGAACTTTCAAAAAAAAAAAACTCATAAATTTTTTCTAAAAGGGTAGCATAGCAAAACTCTTTAAATATATATATTTTCCTATGAATATGTTACCATTAATGAGGTTTTAGAGCAAGAGGACTTACATTTTCTTTTCCTTTCCATATTTTGGCTCAGTGTTTTGAAACTCGACTTGGCTATTGACATTGCAAAACGATCGGGTCAATGTCATATTGGTTTAACCGATTAAACCAGATGATTAAACTGGTTGATGCATTTTCATATTTATAAATATATATAACAAAAATTTTAGCATATCATATTATACATGAATTATTTTAAGTCATTAAGAATGGATTAACGATGTGAAATTCAAATGATTTGTAGCAAGTTTTAATTTTATTTGTTTAAATCTTCATGAAACAATTATGCAAAAGTAAACATATTTTCACTATTATTGATTATAATAACGGATATAGTATAATTTAAATCAAATCAATATACATTTTGAAATAGGTAATGTTGCATATTTGTAAATATGCATTTTGTCTGCATACAAGTAATTGTGAAAGATAAATAATGATCATATCATATACTTTTTTTTGTAATATGTATTTATAAAAGTAATTGATATATGTATATGTCATATGTGAATAATAATAAATAATATAATATTTATAGACAATAAATATATAATAATGTGATATGTACATAATAATTAAGTAAAATATGCAAGATATCAATATATGTTAATATTATATATAAAATTTACATAAACAAATCAAAAGATTTGGTAAAGTGGTGCATTTGTTAGACTTAGTCATATTCTATTTAATGCCTCTAAGTTTCAATTTTTCAAACTGTCAAATAATGTTTATTTAATAAGTAGAGGTGTAATCCGAGTTTGGATTGGGTTGACCAATTTATACGAATTTTTATGTTTGGATCAGTTCTCATCGGGTCAAACTAAGCCAATTGCTGAAGCAAATATATGGGTTGATCTGGAGTCAGGTTTGACAACACTATTTAGGCTTTTGACAACACTTTTTGGGCTTTCCTGATAGGCTAGGATGATGATGCCTTGACCTAAAACTTAAAGCACATATACCTTGATTTTGTGGCAAAATCTTTTTATGTTAATATTGATAACAAAATATTTTACTCATTTAATTGTCCTCTCACTAAGCTTTTTAAGGTCCAAACTGACTTATTTCAGTTGTGTTATTAC
>JANHAO010011102.1:0-17209 GCA_026873985.1 Saraca asoca | reverse complement strand
AGTATCCAAATCCATAGACCGCTTAGTCATAGATGCAATAGAGCCCAATCAAATTGACTCTAGGGCACCTATATATGACTAACATCGAGGGCACTCCAGCTTATGGCATTATGTCAAATGCACCTCAGTTTGGTGGACTTCAGCTTAGTCTCATTGCATGGCCACTAAGCTCAGCACCATGCTCACGTCCAAAGCCAAAGTTAAAATGATGCTACTGCCATTTACTGATGACCTGTATTAGCTTCGGTACTTTACAGATGGTGCGAACTTGCCATCGAGCTTGGCCTCATTGCATCCATTGAACTCGACCTCATTGTGTAGCCGTTGAGCTCATCACTGACCTTAACTGCATTGTATGGCCATAGTGCGAGCATAACACTGAACTCAAGTACTGAATGGTTAGTGTATGAGCTCGTTAGTCATGGCATGAACCCAACTACATGGCTACTATACTCACATGTCCAGAAGCATACTGATGCCAAGAAGAAGCTCCCACAGGCTGGAGACCTCGATAAGCCATTCTCGCAATGACTTCTGTGGCTACAAGAGACTTTCGAGTATCGAGTTTCATTACATACCCATGCAATCTCATTAAAGGTAGACCCGGTATTGGTGGGTTGGATGATGGCCAGTGCCTTCGCATAATACATGTCATCAAGGTCTTCACTTTACCTTCGCTAGTGAGGGAGCTACCAACATTGCTGATAAGGTTGAGCTCTTTGCAGAGACTTGAGAAGTTATCGTTGGCTCTGCTTCTGTGTCCACTGTGCAAGCCTATCTTCAGACCATCTCACTGTATGATGATGCGAGCTTGTCATCTAATTCGGCCTCACTGCAGGGTCGGTGAGCTCGTCATTGGACCTAACTACTACATGTTGTGAGCTTGACTTCACGCTGCCATTGTTGGTTTCTGCAAGCTGTTGCTATAGCTAGAAGATATGGATGACGACAGCTTATTGAATGAAGGTAGCTTATCTTAGCAGCAAATCAAAGCAGTCTAATGTTGAGTGATTCATTAGAAAGGAGGAAAGATTGGCCAAAGAGTTTGGCAGTCTACCGGTTCATATGTTGGTCTTTGATGAAGACAAGGCTAGCTTCGATCCAACCAGAAGAATAGTGGCTTGCATACGGTGAGCTTTAAGCAAAATAAAGCTATTGGTTTGGTCCTTTGCTGGTTAGCTACAAACCAAACTAGAAAGAAAGTTGGCTCATTAACTTCATTTAGATTAGCCATCACGGTGAAGATTAACCAGGATGCAGATGAGGTTCCATTGGGCATGCCAAAATATTAACGGTGAAATTTGGTTCTAGGCCAAACTCCAGTCAACCATACAGTTCTTGTTACCTCAAACTACTATTCTGGCCATAAATGCAGTCAATAGAAGTAGAAAGCAAGAAGAAGATGAACAACAGCTAAACATAGGATTTTTTTAATGTGGTTCGGCCAAAACCAGATAACACCAGTCCCTACATCCTCAGCTGGTTTCATTTATCAATGTGAGTTGTAGAGTACAAGTGTTTGTTCATGGCCTCCTTTGATACAATGGTATAACCCCTTATTTATAGAAGTAGGGGTACAAATATAATTTTATAAATTATAAATATGTTACATCAAATAATAAATGTAAAAAACAATATAAGCTCTTACAAGTCGACTTCTGCAATTTAATTTTTGTAGGTGGGTCCCTTGGACTGCTTTTTGCAAATTAACTTTGCAAGTTAATATTGACTGGGGAAGTGTTAGAGCTCTCTTTTAAAGCTAAGTGTTGAAAGCTAGCTAAGGTAGTGGGTTATAGCTAACTAAGGTAGCGAGCTAGAGCTTACATGTAAGGTCATTAACGACTTAAGTGATTTAGACCCTTCTAGTTGGACTTGGGCTTTTGCTAGCCCATTTCACATATTACTAAAAACACACATAACAGAAACAAAAGTTTCAAGGCTACATCTTTGGTGCACCCTTTCATTTCTTTATTTGTTACCCAAATCCCTTCACCATCAACATCAAATAGCTCATAAAGTACTTTGACATCTAAATTAATTGTCTTTTGCAAGACATTAATAGGCGGTTTGCCTTGCTTAACTCCTAGATTAACATAAAATATATGAACAATTCTACGATAGCAGGGGCTATTAAATTCAACAAACTTGCTAAACTTATATTTGTCTAAATAATAGGCAATTCCAAATGATTGTTGCAAAGAAAGTTCATATTCCAACATTTCAACAGATCAACCTTTTTAACTTTGAAATTTAAATGCCTATCATAAGGTTCTTGGTTAGGAAAGGACTTTTCCTCCTTGGTAGGCACATTTGGATAGTTTACCTACTTGTTGCCAATCATTTTCCGCTTCTTATGCCCAAAATTGTCCATCATTATGCTTATTGAAGAATGAGATGGAGAATTGGGAATTTTTGGGATTTTGGAGAGAATGGGGAAATTTCAAATGGTGAAAGCAAAGGAATTTGAGTGGGATGAAGATTAGGTTAGGAGTTTTGGTGAGAAACTTATGAATTTGAGGGATTGGTAGAAGATAGATGAGTGTTTGGAAGATAAAGGAAAGCGTAAATCATGTTTCTACATAAATAGGTTGTCAAATCATGGTTTACAGCTTTAAATGCCCAAAGGAATCAATTCCTTACTTCCAAAATTTCTAGGGAATCGATTCTAACCAGTTCAAAGTACAACAGGTCCATAAAAGTTGATTCTTGAATTGATTTGATCCTTTTAGAAACACCCTAAGGCTCTTTAAACTTGCAAAAATTGATTCCTGAATCGATTATGACCTTCCAAAAATTGCCAAATACCCATTCAAAACACAAAAATTGATACCCTGCTCCAACTTTAAAAATTTTAATTTTTCTAGGATTTTCCTATTTCCAAACCATGAATTTTCAACTTAAACACTTCAAAATAATCTCAAATAACATGCGAAGCCCATTTTGATCAATATGACACTTGCAAAACAAAATAAAGGGACTCTCTAATGCCAAAGTTAGTGATTAATTCAATAAAAAAATACTTAAATAAATTCAAACAGTTACTTAAAATCAAAACAAATAAAAATAAGTTTTTCAATTTAATTGAGTTCATTTTCTAGGGAATTTAACATGCCCAACTCTCTTCTTATAAATGTAAAATTATCTTCATTAACAGGTTTTGTAAATATATTTCAAGTTGAAAGTTGATTTGAACAAATTCAAGAGTAACTCTGAACATGATCTTGAATGAAATAATATATTATTTCTATATGTTTGGTTTAAGAATGCATAATAGGATTTTTAATAAAGTTAATAACACTAGTTTTATCACATTTGATAGCAATATGATCAAAATTTAAACTAAATTCTGATAATTATTGTCTTATCCAAAAGATTTAAGCACAACAACTATCCACGACTATATACTTTCTTTCTGTGGTGGATAAAGACACACTATTTTACTTTTTATTATGCCAAGAAACTAAGGAATGACCCAGAAACTGAAATGTTCCACTAGTACTTTTTTGATCTATTCTACTACCCGTAAAGTCAACACTGGAATAAGTCACTAAAGAGCTAAAGCTAGCTCTAAGATACCACAACCCAATGTGTAATGTTCCTACAAGGTATCTCAAAATTCTTTTAATAACAATTAAATGAGATTATTTTGTATTAGCTTTAAACCTTGCACATATATACATGCTAAACATGATATTGGGTTTACTTGCGGTAAAATAGTAATCATGCCTATATACATAGTAATATCTACTATTTTTCCTCCTTCATAAAGATCTAATTTTGTTGATGGACTTACAGGAGTTTCAAAGGCTATGCACTTTCCATATCAAACTTTTTAAGTAGCTCATTTGTATATTTGGTTTGCCTCACAAAGATTCTATCATTTGATTGCTTGATTTAGAGACCAAGATAGAAATTCAACTCTCTCATCATAGACATTTTGAACTTTCATTGCATGATCTTAGCAAATTCTTTACACATACACTCATTAGTCATATAAAAAATAATTTCATCAATATATGTTTGCACTAAAGAGATATCCTTATTTTTATGCTCAATAAACAAAGTGTTGTTAACTTTGCCTTTTAAAAAGCCATTATTCATAAGAAATTTACTCAAGCATTCATACCAAGCTCTAGGAGCTTGTTTGAGATCATAAAAAGCCTTGTTAAACTTATAAACATGATTAGGAAAGAAGTGACTCTCAAAACCTAAAGGTTGTTTAACATACACTTCTTCCATAATTAACTCATACAAGAATGCACTTTTGACATCAATTTAGTAAATCATAAGGCCTTTCATGCAAGCATATGCTAACAACATCCTAATTGCTTCTAGTCTAGCTATCTATGCATATGTTTCATCAAAATCAATGTCCTCCTCTTGGTTATAACCTTTTGCAACCAATTAGGCTTTATTTCTAACAATAACACCATTTTCATTAAACTTGTTCCTAAAAACTCATTTAATTCTTATAATAGTATAATCACCAAGTCTTGGCATAAGTTCCTAAACTTCATTTTTTTCAAATTGATTTAACTCATCTTGCATTACCAAGATTTAATGCTCATCATTTATAGCCTTATTAATGTTTTTAAATTCAATTTGAGAAAGAAAAGCTAGATGACCACAAATATTTCTAAAAATATTATATGTTACCTTTTAAGACATATCACAAATGACTTTATCAATAAGACGACTCTTCATGATCTTCCATTCTCTTTGTGGTCTATGAGTATACTCAAATGTCTATGGTAGGAGACTCTTAGTCATCTTTGTCCTTTTTATCTCCTTCTTTATCTTCTCTCATTTTTTTATTGAGGATTTGAATCTATTTGAGGAAGCCAAGCATATACTTGCTCATCATCATCATCATCTTTAGGCATATGGGAAGCAAGTTCATCAAAAGCAACTTGAATAGATTCTTTAGCTAGCAAAGTTCTTTTGTTGAAAGCTCTAAACTCTTCGCTAAAGCAAGAATATCCAAAAAGTATGGCTTCATCAAATTTGGCAACAAAATTTTCAAGATTGTCTTTGCCATTGTTAAGTATAAAACATTTGCAACTAAAGACATGAAGATGTGATACATTTGGTTTTCTCACTTTGTACAATTCATAAGGCATTTTATTTAGAATAGGCCTTATCAAGGCTTTATTCATTACATAACAAGTGATCTTTACCACATTTGCAAAAAATGACTTAGGAGAAAAGCTATCATTATGCATGGTTCTTACTATCTATTTTAGGCACCTATTTTTCCTCTCAACAACACTATTTTGTTAATAGATTGTAGGAGAAAAAAGTTATACCTCATGCCATTCTCATTGAAAAACAAGTAACATCATGATTTTCAAATTCTCTACCAAGGTCACTTCAAATACTTATAATAGTTGTTCCTTTCTTATTTTGAATAGACTTTACAAACTTTTGAAAAGCTTAAAAGGTATCACTCTTTTGAGAGAGGAACAATGTCCATATATACTTTGAGTAGTCATTAACAATTATAAGCACATAGTAGTTTCCACCACAAGTTTTAATTCTTAATAAACTAATCAAGTCCATGTGAAATAATTGAGAAGGTCTTTGTGTAAAAATAACATTTTTAGGTTTAAAAGATGTATTTACTTGTTTTCTTTTTAGACATGCATCACATAATCTATCTTTATTGTACTTGATTTTAGGCAAACCAATAACTAAATCATTTTTTGAAAGTTTTGCAATAAGATCCATATTTATATGAGTAAGTCTCTTATGCCAAAGCCAAGAATCAACGTTAGGCTCATTATCAATGTCAATCATATATATATATATTATTGTATCTTTTGCCAACTAACTTAACTTGCATACATTCTTGCTCTTAACTATGCAACAAATGGAATCAAAAGCAATTTTATGCCCCATGTTACGAAAGTGGCCAATGCTAAACAAGTTATGTTTGAGTCCTTTTACTTATAAAACATTTTCAATGCAAGATTAAGAGTCCTTACCAACCCTACCTTAATTTACCTATCAATTTGCCCTTAGCATTATTTCTAAAAGTCACATTTTCACCATTAATGGGTGTGAGATAGAAGAATTTAAGCTTGTCATTGATCATGTGCCAATAGCATCCACAATCTAAGAACCACATATTGGTCCAGAATCTCCCACACACCTACAAAAATAAAATCATTCTTTAGATATGGGTATTAGTCTTAGGTCCTTAAGAGTTTAGTCCACTAGATGATCCCTTTGGTACCCAAATTATCTTTTCTCTAACATAAGTATTCCTTTTATGAGCACAAAAGCAATTGCCATGACCCTTTTATCCATAATAGAAACACGTTATGTTAGATTGATTTCCCATGGCTTCTTTGGCAAAAAGATTTTTATATATAAAAGAAACCACACTAGGCTTATATCTAAGCCCTTTTTTATTGAAACCACATCTTTGCTTCTAAGCAAAGCATCAAGTGTTTCCTTGCCCTCTACGAATTTCTCAAGCATCTTATTTAAATTATCAATTTTTGACTTGAGACTTTCACAAGTAGCATACACTTATGATGAGTTCTTAAGGTTCTCAATTTCTTCCAATAAATCATTGTTTTCCTTTTGCAAAATTTCAATATCATTTTCTAAAGAAGTAATGATTATCTTTGAAAGATTCACATTTATTTTAGGCTTAAGCATGTCATTACAAAGTCCAATATATATAGCATTCACATCATTATCAAGAGAATGGACGAAGTCATCATATTTTACCTTATCGTCATTGTCTCTCATAGCCATGAGAAAAGTAGTACTTCCTTATCCTTCTCTTCTTCACAATTAGAGTGCACATCATCATCAATCCAAGTTGCTAGATAAGCTCTTTTGCTTGGGTACTTGTTCTTCTTTCTCTCATTCTCTTGCTTCTTGAGATACACAGGCAATCATACTTGGTGTGTCCTAGCTTTTTGCATCTATAACAAGCTGGACTAGTTTGGTTGCTTTGCTCTCCTCTACTCACATTTCTTTTGGGGAGAAAAGGCCTTCTTCTTCCACCAATCATTTAAGCCTTTAGAAGTCATAAATACTTTTTTGGTGAGGTAGGCTAGATCATCTTCAATAGAAGTGTCATGAATGTCATCCAAGCCTTCCAACTTATCATCCTTCTTATCATAGGTGGTGGTGGCTTTTAGAGCAAGAATCTTGTCTCGCCTATCATCATCATTAAACTTAGAGAATCTCTTGAGCTTCATTTCATACTCCTCTAAATTGCTAAAGAATTCTTGCAATATACGTATGTCCATTTTCATGGACTCTTTGATGGTGATGATCTTTGGTTGCCATTCTATTATCAATAAGGAATGCATTTTGTGAACCAAATCTATATTTTCAAATTTCCTACCAAGAATACTTAAATGATTAACAATAACAGTAAATCTTTACACCATATCTTTGATGGACTCACCATCATTCATCTTAAAGAGTTCATATTGAGACATAAAAGTATAAATTTTAGATGCTTTCACTTGAGTGGTTCCTACATGAGTAATTTCAAGAGCATCCCACATATCTTCTATAGTAGTACAATTAGACATTCTTTCATACTCACTTATCCATAGTAAATTAGAAATAATCCAATTTACTTTAGAAGTGAGGAGGTGGATTTTTTCTCATCCTCACTCCAATCAATCCTAAGTTTCAAAATGGTCACATTGTTTTCAACTTTGGTAGGAAAATTATATCTATTTTCAACTATTTGCCATATATCAATGTCAGTGGCCTCTATGAAATCTTTCATCTTTTATTTCTAATAGGTGTAATGTTGTCCATTAAACCCAAAAGGTTTGTTCAAGAGAGGATATTTGGGTAAAATGCTAAAACCGCTAGAATCAATTAGATCCTCTTGAAATGGTTACACCTTAACATAAAGAGTTAAGCTCCGATACTAATTGTAGCCCAAGATTCCACCAAGCACAACTACAAATATAGTATTTTGTGACTATTTAGTCCAAACTGCCACTAAGAATGCAGTGCTTACATTTTTAATATTTTCGCTCCTCATTCAATGGCATTTTTCTAAACTTCCTTCGTTTACCCTTTAAACTGCCTTTTAAAAAAAATGAAAATGTCAAACCCTCATAACTCTTTCAACTTCATTCAATGGCCTTTTTTTTAATTTTATCTCATTTTAATTTTTCTCTCTTCTTCACATGAATTATTTCCCAGAACCCTTGTTTGTCTCACACACAAAGCTCTTACAAACTCTCTCTCTCTTTTTGAAATTTCAAAATGCAAACAAACTTCATTATCTGATACATATATTCTGCTAGTGAATAGGTTAGTTAAAGTGATAAGTCTATATAGGATAAGTGATAAGCCTATTTAGGATAAGTGATAAGTTTATATAGGTCAATAAATTATAGATCTATTAGGACTCTATTTTATGCACATATCTTCAATATAAATACATATGTCTGGCTCATTGTTGAGCATGACTTCATGATATCTTCTCTCTCTCTCTCCCTTTTGACATGGTATCTAGAACCCTTTAAACCTTAGATATTTTCTCACTTCTTAACTTAACCAAACAAAACTTATCTTTTCTCTCCCTTCTTCTCCTTTTTTCTTCTTTTGATGTCTTAAGTCATAGCAGTTTCTATCTAGTGACAATTTTTAGATTGTATGTTTGGCAATAAGTATCCAGCGTCTGGATACTATATTTGTGGTGGCTGGTAGTCATCAATTTTGATAAAAAATTGGATCTGTGCATAGAAGTTCAAATCTGTCTGAAGGGTTTCAGAATGCGTGAGACAAAGAAAGCATATCTACGTTAGTAGATCGGTGCGTGGTGGCGTGTGAGGAACTTTTTGGTGACATGCTTACTTCTATAACTAGCACACTCCCAGTGTGGTTGGACCTTTGGTTTGGAACAAAGGTAGTGACCTGATAGATTGAAAATAGAGATTCCTTTCTGGTGTGACATTTCTAGGTAGCTCTGATTTAGTGTTTTCTAATGTGTTGATAGTGAAGTTTGCTATGCAATCCTTTAAAGTTTGTTTGGATTGGTGGAAGTGTAACTTAGTGAGCAGTTATGAGAAGTAGCTTTTTCGGCAATGTTTATGGCTGGCAACAGTGGTTTGGTGCCATAAAGGTGTTAATCTAGCTTTGGATCTTACAATTTTGTGGGGGTGGTTGAAGGTGTCATCAATTGAAGACTTTCCTGATGTCCTAGGAGTTTAATGGTGAACTTTCAACGACGATTCTTCATAGAGCTCTAGTAAATTAAAAATGGGTTACATCGGATCTTTCCAAGCTTGTTGAAGGCTCAGTTCTGGTTAGTCATGTTTGGTGATGATGAGGAAGCATATGTGAATTGTAAGAGTAATTTTGATAGAGATTGTGTTGAGCTGAGTGATAGAGGTGATGTTGAGCTGAGTGAGTCAAAGCTAAGTTAGGTTATTTAGCGAATTTTGGTGTTTCATGTGATTTGGAACACTGTTTGGCAAATTTTGGTGCCTTTATGTGATTTAGAGGACTGTTTGGCGAATTTTGGTATTTCATGTTATTCGGAACAATGGTTGATGAATTTTGGTGTTTCATGTGATTTGGAACACTGTTTGGCGAATTTTGGTGCTTTCATGTAATTTAGAGGATTGTTGGCAAATTTTGGTGTTTCATGTGATTTGAAACATTGGTTGACGAATTTTATTGTTTCATATGATTTGGAACACTATTTGATAAATTTTAGTGCCTTCATGTGATTTGGAGGACTGTTTGGTGAATTTTGGTATTTTTATGTGATTTGGAGTACTATTTAGCATGACTTGTGTTTGTACAGGTCTAATTAAGTAAGGTTATCCTCAATATTGAAGAAATATACATGAAATAGAGTCCTAACAGATCTATAATTTATTGACCTATCTAGACTTATCACTTATCCTACATAGGCTTATCACTTATCTTATATAGGCTTATTACTTTAACTAACCATTTACTAACACTCCCCCTCAAGCTGAAGTTCCTAAAGCTTAAGCTTGTTACATTGATTTTGAACTTTCAAAAATAAAATATAATAAAAATAACCATAAAGAAAACTTAATAAACTTCAAATTGCACGAACAACTTGCAACAAATAAAGCATGTGAAGAACTGCCCCTAAGCATAACAGGAGTTTTCTGTGTGTGGTCCTCACTCACCACTCAAAATTGAGCGTGTTTGCTACACGTATTGCCCAGGCAGGTCCGCCATTTGTTTGACCTCTTATGTAATACCTTGGCAAGTAAAGTCGAGGATAATACTGTTCATCACAAAACAGTCAAGGATTTGTGGACTTTCTTCAAGAGGTTGTACACAGGAAAAGATAATCTGCATCAGATATACAACTTATGCATATGATTGTTTTAGCCCGATGGAAAAGATAAAAATATTTCACAAATATATTCTAATATTAATCGTCTTTTTGAATAGTGAATGCTCTTATTCCTATCATTATGGATATTGAGATCATGCAGACTCAACAAAAACAATTGGGAGTTCTATGTTTTCTGATGGCTTCACCCCTAAACTTAACATATTCAATCATAGGTAATTTGGTTGTAATTTTTTGGACTCCTAAATTTATTTGGTTTAATTTCTTTCAATTTTCATGTAGTATTGTTGTTTTTCTTTTGGTATTACTAATTTTAATTTCTTTCAAATTTTAAGATTTAAGGATTCGACTACTGCCTGCATCCTTCTTATACTCAAACATCATTGTCTCACACACCGATTCAATCACAAGTAATTTTAATTTATGCTTGTGTATTGATTTCCTTTCAGTATTACTGGTTTTAATTACTTATTGTGTAGTCAAAGTTTATTTGAAGGAATCACGTAGTCATGAAGTCAAAGTGAAAGTGAAAATTTTATCTGTGGATTACTTGCCATTGAAATTTTAACTTAAGTTAAAGTGTAGTCAAATTTTATCTGAAGCTTGTTGATTCCACTTGAAGTTGAATTTGATACAGAATAGAGGTATGACCTTCCATTGCCAAATGATTCGAGAAGCTGTGCTTATTGAATTTTTGATGAATCTTGTATGCAGAATCTGAGTTTTTAGTATCAATGTTCAAACCCATCTTTTGCTTTCCTTTCATTTGCAATGTTGTGTTTTTTATTTCAAAGATGGATATATTATGCTTGATAGTGATTTCAGAAGTTGATTGTGAGGAACTTTTAAAAGGTAAAATTGAGTTTTACTTTCTTCTCAAATTAATTGAAATTTATTGATTAAGAATCAACTAGAGTTGACTTGGATCTTTTGTGGATATTGGGAATTGAGATATCAGGGGTTGTGCTGGTTTCTCAAAAATGGTTCTGGGAGTTTGAGGGAAATCCACTATACTCTGGCATTTTAGTTTGACATTTGTCATGCATTGAAAGATGAGTACATGAGAGAGAGTAAAAGGTAGTTCAGACAGATATAGGTGGCGATAATTTAGATATCATAGAAATTAAGAATGGATTAGGCAGTGATAATTTAGGTATATTGCTGATGTTGGCTGCATTTCCAAAAGGGCCATATATGTTGACCCCTTTAAGTCGCTTTATGCTTACACAACCATTTATCAATTACTGCTTAAATTACTTCAATGCAAATTGAGAATTGTTAAAAAATGAAGGGTATTACAAAAATTAAATGCTAATTTTGGAGGTTTCTATTGAGCTTCGAGTGAATTTTAAAATATTTAATATTAGAAATGTTTATGTTAATAATTTATAAGTTGTAATAAATTGTCATTAATTAATAATTCAATCCCTAATATTTTTAAAATTACAAAATTGACCTTTTTTTTAAAAGAAGAGAGGAAAAAAGTTGTAATTGTAGCTTACCTTATTTCAAATTTTTAAGAGGGATTATATATATCAGTGAGAAAAACATGGAATTTAAGCTATACTACTAAATTAATGCTTCGAAGACTGAACATTGTTCTTAGTATTCTTATGAGAATTATAAAAAAAATTAATATTATAGATTATTAATGAATGTAAGATTTATGAGAAGTTTGGAGACAATGAGATTTTTTAATTATTACTTTAGATATTTGTTGGGATTTTGACCCTTTTTTATACAGATGAAATATATTTCTTAGTTGTACCTTTTTGTAGAAATTAAAATTTCATAAGTTGATTCCATCTGTGTTTAAAATATTAATTAATTTTATGGCTAACAATAGAATTTTAATAAAATATAGGTTAAATAAGTTGTCAGATTAAAATAAGTAAATAATTGAGATTATTTCTTAAAGTTAATATTTAATATGATATTGTTACATGCCTTGAAGAATTGTATGCTTTAATTTAACTCATTGCACAGTAGAATTATAGACTTTTTTTTTTTTTTTTGTTCTAATGTATGTTGCCCATTGTTGTCCAGAATGAGGTAAACAGAAACATAATTGCATGTTGGTCCAGGAAAAGTATATAAAACTCGGTGAAATTTGTGTTATTCTTTTTAATGTGTACAGAAATAAAAGAAACTCTTACTACATGCTGATAACCTCTGTAATGCATCTGTTGGTGCTGTATACATACAATACTTAATGATCTTGACTTTTTAATTTGCATATTATGTGATTTTAATTTTAATGTCATTGTGAAATTTGAGTACTTTTGTATTATGAAGGAAATACTTATATTCATTTAATTGAAAAGAATAATATCTCCCAGAGATGATGAATGATGTCTTTGTGACTGCAGTACTACAAGTTGCATTTGGACCTTCTAACACTGCCAAACGATTAATCCCTGAATTTCTTTTGTAATTCATCAAAGATTAACATAATTCCTATTCATTAATCTGATTAGGCAAGCTGCTTGGTTGGGGGTAATTCATCAAAGATATGTCACCCACTATTTTAGGAGTCAATAATAATATTTACAAATCTCATAACTTTTTAAAATTATTGACATCTACCTTTTAATTTAAAATATGAATAACTGATCACTGATAATAAAATTTATTAATTGACTTAATCTAAAATGGAGAGTAATTTTTTATTTAAAAAGTCTCACTTTCTCTTACTTGTAAGAAGAAATGCTAGGACTTGTTAACTCTTCGTAAAGCAATTTCAACTGTTAAAATGACATTAACTAATTGTATTAATGGGACCTAAAGAAATTTAATAATTTGATGGATACGATGATGTAAGTACAAATCATTTGCCATTTGTTTTTAACAAGAAGCATGCGTACAGAGTTCTTCTAAATATGAAGTCCACGCACGTATGCAAGTACAAATCTAATCTATTGTTGCTACTAAAATATCTTGTATGAAGTGCACACATTATGATCTTGTACTCTTTATCTCTGGTTGCTGCATTATTAGTTATCCCCCCTTACAGATTAGCACTTGATGAAGATCCCCAGCACTTGACGAGATGTGTGAGCCATATAAATATATATCTATTAATTATAAACTAATTAGTCTATATTTATTAATTTAGTTTCGGTCTTTAATTGAATGTTATTATAAATTATTTTATTATTTTTTAATTTTTTTTATAACCATTTGATATAGGAAGTGGATAAGATACAAAATCAACGTGTTCTTCCTCTTTTGTCATAAATCATCAATTCCATGAACATGTCTTCATGATTTTGAAAACGTAGAATTGAACTTATAATACTTTTTGTTAGATTGATGAATGTTTGCATTGTTGTCAATTAATATTTGAATTAATGACTTCGAATATTTGAATCCTTATTGTTAATATTAAATATCATTCAATTCGTTTTATAATTAAAATTATAAATTTATTATAAATTATTCTTATAACAAGATTATAAAATATAAAAAAATTAAATTAGGACATAAAAATTAAAAAAATAACCATCACAACAATAAAAATAATATTCAAACCGTTGCTGAAGTTGCACAAAACGCCCTAAAAAATGAAAAAAAAAAAGTTTGACAAAACATAAAAATCATCATTAAAACCTTGAAATACTCTCGCTAAAAAATAGAAAAAAATATGAAAATCACCACTAAAATCTCAAAATACCGTTGCTAAAAAATAAAAAAAAATGAAAACTGCCACTAAAATCTCAAAAAATCATCACTTAAAAATGAAAAAAAATTAAAAAACATGAAAAATCACTACTAAAAATAGTTAATTTTTCAGAAAATTCACGAAAAACTGTCCTTAACTACAAAAACAAAAAACAACCATTATTAAAGGTTTTTATATATATATATATATATATATATGAATAAGGGCAAAACCATCGCTAATGACACAAAAAATCGTCTCTAAGTTCACCATTTTGACGGTTGTTAAAAGTCACAACTAAAACTTTGCTGCTCCATGTATGTGCAACGATTTTGGTAATCATCTTGAAGGATTTTAGTGGCAATTAAAATCTCAACTATATATATATATATATTTGTTGTAGTGAAAGAAGATGAATTAGTTTTATGATTTTACTAATTTTCAAACTATTTTCAAAAACATCTTCAATAATTTTCATGTTTTCAATAATTAGAAAATAAATGATCAACAATTTCATTAACTACTATAATCAATCCAAAATTCAACTCTTTAGCTGCTAAACATTAATTAGAATGACTATGAATATTAAAAAAAAAATCTAGAAAATTAAAGATTGAAATGTTAGATTTATAATGGTTTGGAGATCTATTCTAAGGATTATATCCACTCTTCAAACTTGACTAAGTTTGATTTCATTATATCAAAATCTTTCCAAATTTGAATACAACATTTGAAGAAGCCTTTACAATGGTTGTAACACCCTAGCAATCAAACCCTTTGAGATTCCTCATTCAAAACACTCCACTCAAGTTTCTTCTCACCCTAAATACAAAGAATCAAGTAAATGAAATAAAAGATTACAAGTAAAAACTCAAGTATTCAAATCACTAGTTAAAGCTCACTAGGTTAGGATTGTTCAAATCTAACTTAAGATCAAATAATGAAGAAATCAATTTAATCTCAGAGTAAAATGAGAGTTTTTGCCTTTAAAAATGATGGAAAATTGCATTCAAAAGCTATGTAGAAATGATATTCACAGTGAGAAAGCCATTAGATACAAAAGACAATTGTTAATTCAAAATTTACTCTAAAAAGATAGATTCTTATGGCAAAATTTGTAAATGAGAATTCAAAATACAAGCTCTTGGTGTAAAATTTAAGGCACAGGAATCAATTCTAGAATCGATTCTCATATACAAAATTTTTCAAAATAGAATCGATTCATGAATTTGATTCTTTCAAGTTGCAAAAGGCTTGGGCTAAAACTTGGGACATAGGAATCAATTCTCGAGCATCTCTATTTCATTTGGGTTGCAAATCGATTCCCTCCTTCAAAACTTGATTTTTAACACAATTTGAAATGATTTTTTATTAAAAGCTTTTGATTATTTTTCAAAACATTCTTTTCAGCTAAAAATCATATTTTCCAAGAATAAAATTTATAAAAATTTTGTTAATGTGGGAAAAATATTTTGAAGAGATTTTTCATGATTCTTGAAGCAAATATAAACCAAAAATATTTTTTTTTTAAATTTAAGTTAAATTTAATAAATTCCTAAATCTTTATAAAGAATATTTTTAGGTCTAAACTAAATCTTTAATAATATCTTTAAGTTTTTCTTATGCAATTCTACTGAAAATAATCATAATAAATATATCCATTATTATTATCGAAATTAATTAGTAAAGCATTTGAATCAAGGGCTAGGTTCAACAGGCATATTGTCTAAAATGTCTAATATTTTGATTTTCGTTTTATGCTTTTTTCAAAAAAGAGCTAATTCCATGCTTACTTTTTTTTTTTTAAGCAGGAATATTGATTTTGTTGCCAATATATGGTAGTTATAGTTCTATTATTTCCCAAAATATTTGTAAGTTTTGAAAAGAACTTTTTAATAAAAAGGTTTTCTTTATAATTGGATAAGAGGACCATACAAAGTCTAAATTTGCTAAATCCATGTAAAGTTTTGGATAAAAACTCTATGTTTTTGCCTCGGCTCATTGTGCTTTCCCATTTACTTAGAAGTCAAAATTTCTTTAAAGCATATATGTGATGATTATTAAATCCATCATGAATAATTTATTGTACTTTTTAAATTTGTAATGTTGATGACTCCACATTAAACCTTACAGATTGGTTAATTGAATTATGATTCTAATTTATTAAATGCAATACAATTAATTAAATGGGGAATTTTGTAATTAACGTTAATTTTTTTCTTAATTATATTATAATAGAATATTTAATACTTTTTTTAATATTTGAATGCAATTTTTTGTCTAACATGTTCAAACAAAACGTAATCTTTCAAAACTAATTTTTAAACTTAAAACTCATTCTTTTAAAAATAATTAGTCCGAAATTAATCCTTCCAAACTTAATTCTTTCAAAAGTATGTTTATGAAAAATTATTTGGGACACTGAGAAAATTAGAAAATAAGTTTTGATTGTATCTGATTCTAGATCTAAAGACACCATTGAGATTATAAATTTTTATGTTGAAATTAGTTTCACAAAAGCTTATTATGTTTTTTTTAATCTTATGTAAGGATTCGATCACATTTTTCTCTTTTCTCTTTGGGATGTAAAAGTGAATGAACTCGAGCTTGAGTTTGGTTCCTTTAACTCATTTTGCTTTTCAAAAAATAAATAAATTCAATCAAAATATAAATAATATTTATTTATTTATTTATTTATTTATAATTACAAAATGATTTATCTTTTTAATTCTTCTCATTACATAAGGTTACTCATAAGAAAATATATACGAATATTTATTAACTTATACTGGTACTACCCAACAGGCTACATATTAGTCTTGCTCAAGTGTGCATAAGTCTTAAATAGTTATAGCAACTACTACCCAATTTACATTCTAGTGCCTAACTCTACTATCAAATTGTCAAAAGTACTTTTTAAAAGATAGGACATCTAAAAGAAGTTAACCTATGTCTTATCATATTATCAAAACATGGGTTACTATATCTAAGTCATGTGGCCCTTTCTATTTATGTATCCTCAAAAGATAGCAAAATAATTTTTAATTTGATGGTTGACCTTTAAGAATATGTTTAGTTCATGGAATGTTTTATTTCCAAAAATGTTTTATTTCTGGAAATCTTTTATGTTTGGGAATATTTCTTTCCCACCCTCACAGGTGGGAATAAAATTTTTAACTTTCCTTCACAAATTTTATTCCTGGGCATCTTTTATG
>JANHAO010011101.1:0-17209 GCA_026873985.1 Saraca asoca | reverse complement strand
CTTTTAAAGGCTTGAAATGTGTCATTTTTGTGAGATAAAAAGAGAGTCCATATAAATCTAGAAAAATCATCCACAATCACGAATACATAAGAGTTGCCTTCATGACTTCAGATTTTGGATGGACGAATTAAGTTCATATGAAGCAAGTCAAGGGGTTTTGAAGTTGAAACAGTGTTTTTAGATTTAAATAAGGATTTCACTTATTTACCTTTTTGACAAGCACCATATACCTTGTCCTTGATATGGTTCAATTTAGGCAAACCAGATACTAGATCCTTCTTGGATAATTTTCCAATTAATTCCATGTTTATATGTCCTAGTCTTCTGTTCCAAATCTAAGTATCATCATCAAAATTGATTAAACATGCTAAGTCTAGTTTAAATTCAGAATCAAGATTAAATAAGAAACTTTATTAACTCTATGGACTACAAGTTTAAGTTGATTATCACTGCCATTCACAACTAAGCATTTATTTGAATTAAAAATAACCTGGTTCCCTTTATCATAGAACTGACTTATGCTTAACAAATTATGTTTAAGACTATCTACATACAAAACATCATTTATGCAACACTTAGAGAACTTACCAATCTTACCAATTCCTTTAACTTTCCTTTTAGAATTATCTCCAAAGGTCACCTTACCTCTATTTATAGGTGTGAGATGAATGAACTTATCCTTGTTTCCGATCATATGTCTTGAACATCCGTGGTCAAGAAACCATAAATTTGGGCTTTGTCTCTCATATCCCTACAACATGGAGTTTATACTAGCATTAGTGGTGCCCACTAAATTTTGGCTCCATTATTGTTAGCAGACATGAAAGAAGTTTTCTTACTAATAGTTGATTTTGGTAACCATAGAAGTCTTTCATTTGGTTTTAGCAACTATGTCCCATTCCTAAATAGACAGTCTCTAATATTGTGCCCTTTGTGAATGCAATAGAAATAAGTGATATAAGCAGGATTCTATCTTTTAAATTTTTCATAATGCTGCCTATATCCTAGACCAATTTTATTATAAGAAACCTTTTGATTCTACAACATATCTTCTAATTTTTTATTGCTGTCAGAAAAACCTTGTAGGGTTTTTGTTAAAGTCTCAATCTCAAATTTTTACATGCTGCATTGTTCACATTCTTTTCTAGTTAAATCAATCAATTTAGTATTCTCCTTTTCTAAGAATTTAACCTTTTCAATTAAAACTTCCTACTCATTCTTAGATGTGGTTAATTGCTTCTTGGTTTTAACTAAAGAATCATACAATTTGACATATAGATAATCTAAATCTTCATCATCACTATCTTCATTAGAATTTTTTTTAGACTCATCACAAGATTCATCATTATCAGAAATAGCAAAGAAAGTTTTTGCCAAATACCTCAAGATAATCATTGTGTCTGGCCATAAGGCATAGCAAGGCGTCATCTTTTGATTCATCTTCATCAGTAGTAGTATCGGCCTCTTCATCATCCTAAACAACAAAATTAGATTGCTCATAGGATGGTCTCTTGTTCCTTCTTTCATTCTCTAATTGCTTCTTGAAGTAAACTGGGCAATCTGGCTTAATATGGCCAGGTTTTTAACACTCAAAAGAAGTAGGGACTATGCTGATTGAATTTCCTTGCTCAGTCTTAGCATGATTCCTTCTTTGTGATGCTGATTTTCTTGTCTTTATTCTTCTTTTCCCTTAATGCAACATCTTTTTTGTTAATTGCATCCATATCACTTTTAGAATCCTCTTCATCTGATTCAGATACTTTAGTAGCTTTGAGAGCTAGAGTCTTTTTCCTCTTATTATCTACACTCCTATTGTATCTCCTTAGCTCCAATTCATGCTCTTCCAGGTTTCCAAAGAGCTCTTGTATTATAGGAATACCCATCTTTAATGACTCTTTAATTACAAAAACCTTGGGCTGTCACTCCTCAGTCAAAGATCTTAGAATCTTTTGAGCAAGATCTGCATTTTCAAACTTTCTACCAAGCAACATTAAATGGTTAGTAATTGAAGTGAATCTTTGGATTAAATCCTTAATTGACTCACCCTCCTCCATTTCAAACATTTTATATTGTGACACAAGAACATGCACCTTTGAAGCCTTAACCTGTGAAGTGCCTACATGTGTAATCTCTAGTGTGCCCAAATTTCCTTAGTAGTAGAACAGTTTGAGATACTTTCATACTTATTAGGTGATAAGGAGTTTGAAATTATCCATTTGACTTTAGCAACAAGCAATTATTTCTTTCTTTCATCTTCTATCCACAGTGATTTAGGTTTAATCTATACACTACCATCAATTAATGTCCTGGGAGGTTCATGACCTTCCTCAACCAAATCCCACATGTCAACATCTGTAGCCTTAATAAAATCTTTTTATCTTTTGCTTCTAATAGGTATAGTGTTCCCTATTGAAACTAGGAGGTTTGTGCATTGGTGGACATTTAGGCAACAAAAAGAAATTTGAATCCATAGTTTGCAAGAAAACATAGGTGTATCAAGAGCTAAAGCTCTGATACCAATTGAGGGTCCCAGATAAAGATATAAAATCATGGATCTTGCCCTTATTCCTTTTGGGGAATTTGTATACACCTTTACGGATTATAAATTCTTCTTTTAATTTGATCAGAATTGTGATTTATTGCCTTAAATTTAGAAGTATAGCAGACAATTAAAATAGTGAAATATCCAAAGTATGGAATTGTTGATTGTGTAGCAAAATAAATTGTGTAGCAAGATTGTAAATGTAGGAGTAGAAAAATATAGATTAAAGACATAGATTTTTAAAATGGTTCAACTTGAATTGAAACTACAATTTAAGTCTACTCCATTGGATCATTCCTCAATTGGAAGATCACTTTTATTATAACATAATCAGGATTGAGACAGGCTCCTAATTTGCCAATTCAAACCACAAGGATTACATAGGTTTCTTGCTAACTTAAAAACAAACACAAGACTTAAAATAGGCTCTTGCTAACCTAAACAAGATTCCTATCAAGCCTAGAAATCTCAACAGAAAAGGTGAAAAAGATTAGATAAAGTAAGAAATACAATAACACAAGTTTGAGATCAAATCTCAAACAACTAAGATGAATTCAGCAGAGCTTTGATTCAAAAACTGTTGATTAGATCCTAGAAATCTTGTGAGGTAGAAAGAAATCTAGTTTTGCACTTTTGTTTAGAGATTTTCACACTTGAAGAGGAGAGAAGAATATGAAATCTAATAAGAAACTGAAGGTAATTAGGACTTTTATAACTATTATAACCAATTATAATAGAATAACTGACTTTCAGTTGGTGAATCGATTCGTGAATCGATTCAGAGTGGTTACAACTAATGAATCAATTTGGTAATCGAATTATAGTCTTTTGACATCAGGTCTTGAATTAATTATTGAATCAATTTAGCTCAAAATCCTAACCTTTAGTAAAAAGAATTTTTCAAAACTTTTCTTCACAAATAGATTGGTGATCGATTCGACCATGTTTTTCACAAGTTCTTCAAGGAATCAATTCTTGAATTGATTCATGAGGTCTAAAACAATTTTATAAAATTTGTATTTGTGAAAAATCATTTAAAAACTTTGTTTTCTTCAAGTGGTTTGTATCTACCTCCTTATTAGTTACAAAAAAAAAATATTTGAATCAAATCTCATTTGAATTTATTTACAAAAGATCCTATAAAAAAATAATTGCTAGACCTAATTTTGGATCTCTTGAATCACTTCCCTTGAACCTACAGAATCAAATCAAAATACTGAAAGATATTATCAAATAAAATTGTTTTTCAACACTAAAATTAAGGAAAATATGTAGCTAGAGTAACCTAGGCTAACAAGAATCACAAACTAAAATCTCTAAGTGATACTCTAATGAAATTAATTAAACAAAAATCCCCATTTCTCTATCTAAAATTATAGCAGAGTAGCCATGGTTACTTTTCACTACCATTCCCAACCATGAAGGAAGCCTAGTGATGTTGACATTGATTGGTAATTCTATCAAGAGGTCAATAATTCAAACAATATTAAAGATATATGGTTCTAGTTTTGTTCCTAATATGCTATTCACCAATATTTTAAAACTTGGCTCAACTATTGACTTGGCAAGGTGATGGGGTCAAGGTCAGACCAGTTTAACTGGTCAAATTGGATGGTTGAATTGGCTAACATGTTTTTTATATGTGTAATATTATATCTTATTAGGGGGTGGCAAAATGGATGGATATCCATGAATTCATCAAATCCATCCATCTTTGAGTTAATTCAAATTTATCCATAATGTTTAGCGGATCAAATGGATGGATAAGATGTTAATTTATTTAATAAAAGGGTCATTAAAGATCCATTCATGGATATCTATGGCCCATCCAACTTAATTTTTATTTAAAAATTAAAATAAATAGTTTTAACATAAAATATAATTATATTAAATTAAATTAAAAAATAAAAGTAAAATCAGAAATCCGAAAATCTTAACATAGCGGCACATATTGATAAACCTGATAATTGTGATTCATATTCGTTTATTTATCCACATTCATCTTTGTTATAACTCATCTATATTACATTTTGGATAACTGTTTGTTAGATTATTATTGATCCTGTTAAATAAGGGTCACATTAGGTTAACCCATAGATAACCATTTATCTATTTATATTTATATTTAAATAAAAAGGATTGTATGTTTAGCATTTTGATCTTCATAAATATACTTGGAGTTGAAATTTTTTTAAAAAATTAATTAATATTTATTTATATAATATATTTATCATTAGTTTTTTCTATTTAAATATTAATGGTCGGTTATTTATTTTTAGTAAATTATCAAGTTTTTTTTAAGAAATACTAATTTCAAATAAGGTTACTTATCTTTTATTTCAAATGTTTCAAATTTTAAAGAAATGTCAATTTTAGATTACATTTATTCAATTTTTATTTTTATACATGTTATATATATAATATGTAGAAAAATTTTAACATAAAAAAGAAAAAATGTAATGATAAGAAAAATAATGAGAATACCATAACATAAAAATAATGATTGTTAAATGGATAAATGAATGAATTAGGTCCAACCTTTTATATATGGGTCATGGGTTAATCCATGACTCATAAAATTTTGATTGGATCTTTAATGGATAAATGAGTCATTATCAATTCATCTATCACTGATCTAATCTAAATCCATTCAAACCATTCATTTGACACCCTTATACATTATATATAAGCATACAAAAATATAAAAAAATTTTAAATCAATTTAACTATTACAAGTGCATTAATAATACAACAAATAAACATTGACCTTATGTTATGGGCATTTTCAGACCAGACAGAATGGATCAACAGAGGCCCAAAGAATCGGGTAAGGAGGCAAAGAGGCATGACCTAACTTAGCGAGGTTGCTGAAGCCAAACAACAGGCCACACACAGCATGGCGCAAGCTTGCAGCTTCCAAACTGAACAAGGCAACAACGAGCTCCTCTTGACATGATTGGGAATAGCTAATATCTAACAGACAGTCTGAATACTCTACCAACTTATAAATTAACCTCCAAAGTTCGACAATGATTTTCCCCACATTTATTGCTTGACATTTAGCATTTAATGCTCAGTACAAATATAATCATAGTTTTACAATGATAAATTACGACTTGTAACCCTCCCGACTTCTATAAATAGGGAGGGAGAGCCATTACATAATAATTGTGAAATATATGCAGAAACTCTGCCAAAATAGCCTTAGGTGCATATACTATTGCTCTGTGTAACAAAACAACTATTCAAAATTAATACAATCACCATGGATGTAGGGGGTCATCTTGACTTTAGTCGAACCACGATAAAACTTTTCGTGTTTTCTCTACTCTTCCTCTGAATCTCTCACCATCTTCTTGCTCCCCTTTCACTCTTAACAACAGTCTAGTTCTCAAAATCCTTCGTTGACTGATAATCAAAATCGATCGTCAATATTTTGGCATGCCCGGAGGGACCAAACTGCTTTCTTGAATAGTTACCAAACAATCATCATGGCAACAGGAAGAGTAACCAGGAGTTTAAATGTTGCCGCTAACCAACCATGTGGCCACAAAGGGCAACGGTAGAATACACCCAAAGATGAAAACCCAGTCTTGCCAAGTACTTTCCCTGTCCTTCCACAGGCCGATGGTGTGCGGGCTTTATGTTAACGCCAGGAAGCGCTCGAGAGTACAATTAAGAGGCTTACTGATGCAGTTGAAGTGTTGGCTCAAGCACACACTCGGAGAGCACAAAAATAAAGCGAGGCCGTCCTAGTCACGAAAGCAGTCCGACAGCCACAAGGAGAAGTAATGGCTCGAAGGGAGAAATTGGCTAGAGAAGGAGCCCAGCGAGTAAATTCAGACCACTTCTCCAGCTTGTGACTTGGAATGGAGGAACGACAAGCTCACAAGTGTGAGGCAAATAGACAACAACTGACAACCTAGGAACTTGTACCATACTGAAAACTCAAAAGTGGGCTATGATAGTGGCAAAAATCAACGATCTGAAGTTCAAGATTAAATGATCAAAGAGCTCATGCAAAGGGTGCAGAAGTTGGAGAAATGTCTCTCGACCCAGGACCGGTCAGGTCATTATGAGGAAAGGACCTCGTTCTCCAAGGAGATCAAGACAGGACCTCTCCTCCATTAATTCAAGGTTCCAGCCATCCTGCCATATGATGGAAGAAGCAACCTATACGATCATCTAGATGATTTCAATATCTAGATGGACCTCCAGACTAGCAATCCCCTGGTCAAGTGTTGAGTCTTTCCTGCTACCCTCAGAGATGTGCCACGAGCGTGATTCAAGGGTCTCCCAACTCATAGCATTAGCAGCTGGGAGGAATACCAAAATAAATTTATCGACCAATATGGAACTTTCAAGAAGCAGCTCGCATCGTCTTGTCACTTGGCCATAATTTTCTAATAAAAGGATGAATCGTTAAAAGATTACATCGCAAGATTTCGGTGTGAGGTCAGTAATGTGGAGAGTCCTTCCGATGATAGCATTCTAATAGCGATCTCAGTGGGACTTTGTAGATACGGGAAGCTATACGAGAGCATATACAAATCCCCAGTGAAGAGTTTGGGGGAATTCTATGAACGGGCCACTAAAGAGGTCAGGTAGGAGGAAACCTTCAGCCCCAAAAAAGTCTGGACAGAAGAGCGAGCCCAGTAGCTTAGTTTCTGGCCAGGACGGGAGAAGAAGCAACAATGATAAAAGTAGGATGGGCCAGACTAATGATGCGGGTTCCTAACTTACTAAGAAGGCTAGGACAGAGCAACATGAACCCTGAGGTCACCATGATAATTACATTATCCAGTCCAACACTATGGAGAGGATATACACGACTGAAAAACACAGGGAGAATTTCAGGCGACCTAGGCCCCTATTGACCCCTTCAAAGCAAAAGGACACTAATAGGTTTTGTGCCTACCACAATGACATTGGGCACACTACCTTCGAATACAGGTCACTTAGAGACACGATCGAGGACTTGATCAAGAGGGGTCGGTTGAAAGATTACGTGGTACGACCTACAGGATAGCGACTTCAACAGTAGATAGCGCAGCCTTCCCAGAGTGTTGAATAGGAGCAGATGATGGGTAGTTAGAACTATTTTCATGATCCATGGAGGGCCACACATTGCAGGAACCTCATGTGGCTCACGCAAATGATATATGTGGAATGCAAGCTATGCCTTGTCCATGGGGTGTTAGTCTAACAGACCTACCAAGAAAGCCAGCGCCACCTCAGAATGCATCACCTTCATGAATGATGACGCATGGGGAATCTATTCCCCTCATAATGTCGCCCTTGTCATTAGAGCCAAGGTTGGCAATGCCGAAGTGCAAAAAACTCATGTTGGATACTGGCAGCTCAGCTAATGTCATGTATAAAAGATGCTTCGAGTAGATGGGACTAAGCCAAGATGATTTTAAACCATCACCCGAACCTCTTTTTGGCTTTACTGGTGACATGGTATTACCCGTGGGGCAAGTCAAACTCCATATAACTTTGGGGGACAAAGATTGTCAGTCCATAGTTCTATCTAATTTCCTGGTCGTGGTTGCCCTTTGGCCTACAACATAGTATGGGGCAACCAGTGATGAATGACCTAGATCTGGTCATGTCAACCAGAATGCTGACAGTGCGATTACTAACCTTGAATGGAATCAGATGCATGCGAGGTGAGCAATACATAACCCAACGGTGTTATGAGGATGCTGTCAAGCTCGGAGAGAAGGGTAAGAGAGTTAATGTGGTTTCCAATGAAGAGCCCTGAGCTCTGAGCTCAGTCGGGATCAGTCATGATCTGGACCCATGTGACTTGGAGGTGGAGAGGGAGACTAGGCTGATTGAAGAGCTTGAAGAGATCAAGATCGACGAGGCAGATGATGGGAAATGCCTCAAGCTCAGGAAAGAACCTACCCTTTGATGTGAAGGTCCAGTTAGTTAACTTCCTCAAAGCAAACTTGGATGTCTTCACTTGGAACCATGAGGATATGGTGGGAATCGACCCCAAAATCATGTCACAGAAGCTGAATATCGATCCTCACCACTAGCTGGTTCGTTAGAAAAGAAGGCCACTCACCACTGAGCACTCTGACACCCTCAAGGAGGAGGTAGATAGACTGTTGGTGAACAAATTCATCTGGGAGGCTCACTACCTAGTCTGGGTAGCCAACCCTATCTTAGTAAAAAAGAAGAACAAAAAATGGAGAATGTGCATTGACTTCACGAAGCTCAACAAGGCCTATCCAAAGGATAGCTTCCCCTTACTAAGAATTGACCAACTTATTGACGCAACGGCCAGGCATCAACTCCTCAGTTTTATGGATGCGTACTCCGGGTACAATCAATACCTATGGAGCCTCAAGATGAGGAGAACACCTCGTTCATCATGGATCAAGGATTATACTGCTATAAAGTGATGCCCTTCAGGCTCAAGAACGCATGAGCAACCTACCAATGGTTAGTCAACATGATGTTCAAAGACCAAATTGGGAAGACTATGGAAGTCTACATGGACAACATGCTCGTGAAATCTAGACAGGTTGTGGATCATGTGAAGGATTTAGATGAAATGTTCTAGATCCTTAGAAAGTACCGAATGAAATTGAATTCGGTTATGTGCACGTTCGGAGTAGATTCTGAAAAATTTCTTAGGTTCATGGTCAACGATAAAGGAATAGAGACGAACTCAGAAAAGATCAAAGCACTTATCAACATGAGATCACCAACTGGGATCAAGGATGTATAGAGTTTAACTGGTCGAGTTGTGGCACTTGACAGATTCATCTCGAAGACAACAGACAGATGTCTGCTTTTCTTTGACCTCCTAAGGAAGGCAAAGCACTTTGAATGGACTGAAGAGTGTGAGGCTGCCTTTATGCACTTGAAGGAGTACATGGGCTGAGCTCCATTATTATCCAAACCATAAGAAGGTGATAAGCTAATCCTTTACTTGGGAGTATCCCAACATGCCATTAGTGTAGCTCTTGTCTGTGAAGAGAGTGGGGCGTAACTCCTAGTATACTACATGAGCAAGAGGTTGTTGAATGTGGAAGAAAACTATACTCCTATGGAGAAGCTCATCTACTGTCTTGTTGTCATATCCAGAAAATTGTGACCTTATTTTCAGGCCCATACCATTGAAGTGCCAACTCAATATCCAGGCAGATGCCTCAGGTCGCTTACTTAAGTGGGCAATCGAGCTTACCCAGTTCAACATCCATTACAAGTCAAGGTTAGCGATTAAGGGACAAGCCCTAGCTGATTCTATAGTAGAATTCATTGGACCTGCTAGGAAAGAGGTGGAAACCTTGGAAGGACCATGGTGGGAGCTCTATATAGATGGGTCCTCATACGAGCAAAAGGTAGGGGTAGGAATCCTTTTGATCATCCCAGAAGGGCACAAAATCCTCTGTGCCTTTAGATTTGAATTTCGAGCTACCAATAATGAGGCAGAATATGAAGCATTGCTCACAGGATTTTGTTTGGCGAAGGAGGTACGAGCTAAAACTCTAAAAATCTTCAGTGATTCCCAACTAGTCGATTGCCACATAAAAGGGGGATATTAGGCAAAAGGACCAAAAATGGCTGTCTACCTGCAAAGAACTCAAGAGATGCTAAATGAATTTCAAAGGTATGAGATCAGCTAGATCCCATGAGCTCAAAACATGCACATAAATGCTTTAGCTCTCTTGGC
Organism: Saraca asoca; assembly: GCA_026873985.1. Classification (NCBI taxonomy): domain Eukaryota; kingdom Viridiplantae; phylum Streptophyta; class Magnoliopsida; order Fabales; family Fabaceae; genus Saraca; species Saraca asoca. Next base: position 6,974 of record JANHAO010011101.1, on the reverse strand, counting down.
CTCAGTGAGGGACAGATTTTTCTGGCACAATACCGGTAGGGACTCTTCCATCTCCAAGCATTGAGCGACAAGATGCCGTAATGACAACCATTGTGACACACGGCTCATGGATAGTCCTATTTTGAAGTACTTATAGGATGGTGAACTCCCGAAAGATAGAATGGAAGTGCGTCACACATGGTCTTGAACTACTAGATACTACATCATTAATGATGCACTTTATAGAAGGGGCTTCTCAGCTCTACTTCTCAAATGCATTGATGGTCCCGACTATGACCTTGTCCTAGAGGAAATTCATGCAAGACACTACAAAAACCATGCTGGGGGCTTGTCACTGGCTTAAAAGGTCCTCTGGCAAGGTTTCTTTTGGCTGACCATGAAACGGGACACGATCGACCTTGTCAAGTGATGTGACGAGTGCCAAAGGTTTGCCAAAGTTCCCTGAGCTCCTCTAGCCTGCCTCCAACAAATGGTCAGCCCTTAGCCCTTTTCAATATGGGGGATTGACCTGATAGGACCTCTCCCTATAGGTCACGAAAGCTGCAAGTATGCAGTGGTAGCTGTAGATTATTTTACCAAATAGGAAGAAGCAAAAGAACTGGCCCAGATTTCTTCTTTTCAAATTGAGAGATTCGTTTGGAATAACATTATTTGCCAGTTTGGCATCCCTTAGCAGACAGTGACCAATAATAGGACCTAATTTATCAGCAAGCAGTTTATTGAGTTTTGCAATAACCTTGGGATTTTGAAGAGTTTTTTGTCAGTAGACCACCCTTAGACTAATGGACAGGTTGAGGCAGTGAATAAAATCATTAAGCAGATTTTGAAGAAAAAAATAGAAGCCAGAAAAGGAGCATGGGTAAATGAATTACCAAAGGTGCTATGGGCTTATCAAACCACAACTTGTAGCACTACAGAAGAAACCCCTTTCTCAATGGTCTACGGAACTAAAGTCATGATACCGGCGGAGTTCGAGGTAACTTCGCATCAGAGAGCTACTTTTGATCTGGAGGAGAATAATTGGCAGCTCACTGTGAGCCTTGATCTTGTCGAAGAAATAAGGGACACTGCTCGTCTCAGGGTCGTGACCTACTAGCAGTGGGTTGCGAGGCATTTTAACTGAAGGGTTTGAACTCGAAGCTTTAAAGTAGGTGATCTCATCTTGCACCTTGTTCTGCTAAGAGGTCGCAATCCCAGTGAAAGAACATTAGGTCCCAATTGGGAAGAACCCTATGTAATAAAAGAGAAATTACGAAGTGGGGGATATCATCTAGCTAACGTTGAAGAAGTTGAGTTCCCCCGAGCGTGGAATGCCGAACATCTCCGGTCATATTATTAATAAGGGAAAATTTAGCCCCATAGATTTGTAATATTCTTCAAAAGTTTTGAATGAAATACTGATCGAAGGATTCCTTTATCTTTTTATATAATGTTTCATATGCCTTCTAATGTATTTCGTCAGTAGTCAATGTTATTTAAAGAAAAACTATACCCTACATAGACAGCTTGACCAGCTGTCTATTGAGGTGAAAATGCCAGAACCTCACATGGCACATCTTAATATTACCCATTTGGGTCCATGTAGTTCACCAGCAAATCAGTTGACGAGATGATAAAATGTCTGATAGATCACAAAATTTAGAATAAAGATGTCTAAATTATACAAAGTATCAAATCAGATTGTGAAAATGCAAGATAAAATTACAGAAGTGCTAAAGGGGATAGAGTTGGAGGACTAGAGGAATCTTGTGGAGCGGTGAAATTCAAGATAGCCACAGGCAGATCTTCTGTCTCTTATTCTCTGGGCCTCTTTTCAGCTGATTCCTGCATTGCTGGAGTGCCCTCAACTTGCTCTGTGCTCTAAACGGGAAGATCACTAATAGCCTCAGCATCTAGAGGAGAGGTTGCCTTTGCACCCTCAACGAAGCCCTGGATAATTGCTTTGATTTTCCTGCCAAAGAATGAAAAATTGAAGTCAGGGTGTTTCTGCCAAAGGGTATACATGAAGCTATCAATGGTCTCAAAAATGGCAACTTCCCTGGCCTGATCAACCAAGATAGAAGTTTCCTCTCTCACCTTAACGATCTCCTCCTTAGCCCCGTATGGCTCTTTCCTTAGCTCGCTTGATTGCTTCCTCAGCTCACAATGCCCTATCTTTAGTGCGAGCTGCCTTTTCTTAAGTAGCTTCAGATTGCCTTTGAAAGCTTTCTACCCCTTGTTCCAGTGCTGCCACATCCTCCTTCCCTTGTTGAAGCTTGTTATAAGCCCTGCGCAGCCTTGAGGTTAGATCAACTGTCTCCTTTTCCAACTTTTTCTTTAGTTTAGCTACCTTTTTGGTCATTATTGCTAGGTTAGCCTTGAGCTAATCTCACTCTACCTCCTAGATCAAGCTCTCATTCCTCAACTTTACTGCCTCTAGCATGCCCTGAAAAGAACAACAAGAAGTCAGAACATAAACAAAGGATTAAGGGGAAATAAGAAAGGAATGATACTAACCATCAAACAGTGGTTGGTTAATAACTCTGCCAGAGAACTCCCTCGAATCCTGTCATCTTCTAAGGATTCTGTCTAGGCCCCTAAGATCTAGCCTACATTTTTGTTGACAACATCATAAAGTGCTAAAGTTTTGGGTCCCAAACCTCCAATTTGAGCCCCCAGAGCACCCTCAGCCCCTATTGTTAGACCAGCAACGACCTCTTGTCCCCTATTAGTTCTTTTCCTTTTGGAAAGAGGCCCCATCAGAGCCTCCTCTCCATGACCTGAAGACCTCGATCCCATTCTTTCGGCCTTAGTTGGTCCCAATTGAGAGACATGAGTTGGGGTAAGCAGGGTCTCTTTTATGATCATCAGGGTGAGAGGATCATCAGTTTGAGTTGGGACTGGGATAGTGGTAGAGGAAGAAGCCTAACTAGTCTAAGCAAGAGCTGGAGTAGCTACAGAGGAGGAAGAACGATCAATACAAGTGGAGGCTGGAGCAGTGATTTGCTTCAACCTTGCAGGAGGTGGGACCAAGTTGACTCTCCCTATATCACCTTGTTCGCTGAAATCGGCAAGGGGAACTTCCTTTGTCTCATGAACTCCAACGTCTGGTAAGCGGTCAAGAAGCCCAGCGCTAAGAGCAAGGGAAATTCTGTGAGCCTACAAGAGCTCCTCATCAAACTTTGAGTCATTTCGCAAGTTGTCATAAATGGTGAACTTGTCTAGCACCTCGATCTCCCCCACACTCAACTCCAGCCTTTCCTTTCTCGCTCCATCTGCAAAGAACATAACAAAGGTTAGACTCAAAGCAAAATGAGAGACAACGGATGCTTGAACTCTCTCAGATTGCTCACCTGGACTCGAATTAAATTAGAAATTCTGAAGGTGACATAAAGATAGGCAGGAAACATAAGACCAACAGGTCTTATAAGGGCCCACATTGGATTTTCCTCTAGCATCCCCACGAGGCAACACCCTCTTATACTTGGAAGGATGAGTTGAAGATAATAAACCCCTTCCTTTTGTCCAGTGGTCTTGATACTGTAAAGATAACAAAGGACTTTAGCACTGGGAGAAGGGAGACTGTTTTCAAGGTGGACTAGTGCTAACAAAGTCAATGTGGAGTACGCATTGTGGGTCAACTGAGTTGGAGCGAGCTTCAACTCATTCAGGAAATCAATTATATATAGAGGGACTGGGAACCTAAGACCCACATTAAGATGATGAACGCTTATTGCAGTAAACGTAGCGGGAGGATGAGTAGCATGGTCACCATTAGATGGTGCCATAACATGGCAACCCTTAGGGAAAAAGTACGCTTTAGCGATCTCCCCCAATTCTTTAAATTTGATACTGGAAGGATAATGCTTGAAGGGAGAATCAACTTTGACCCCTTCTGGCCTGAGATGAGCTACAAACATACTAGTAACCTCACCGTTCTAGGAGATCGTACCCTCAGTGACATGAACCGCTCCTTGGCTCCCTTCGGACTCGGTATCCTCATTAACTATTAGGTGGTGGCAGCATCTATAGGGTTGAGACATCTACACAAGAAAGAAAGAAAGAGAAAACAATTAGATCATTGAACACATATCGATCACTAGCCTAAAAGTAGTCCGACCTAAAGAAAGGTGGCTACCACCCCAAGACACCTAAACCTAGAGACACAAATGAGGTTTCAGCTATAAAGCCAGGAAACCCAGAAAACCAATTGAAAACTCCGCCACCACCAAAAGCCCTAACATTTATTGGTAGACAAATAAAATAGGGCGGCACTCTAGTTTTCCATCAATAATAGACACACCCATGAGGGCCTCAAAATTGAAATGTAGAAGCACAAGGCTAGTGATAGAAATTTACCTTGTCAGTTAAAGAGGTAGACTGAAGTGTAGACAAAAGAGGTGCCCAGTAACTTGAACTAGGCTCGATGGAACTAAAGAAATCGAAATGAGGCCGAAGAGGGTAGAAAGTAATGAACAGAAGCAAATCCTGTAGAGAGATGGAAAGGAAATGTCTGGAATTGACAGGTTTCAAATGATAGATGAAAAAAGGGGGAAATGTCTCCCTGGGTTTTTATTATGAATAGACTAACCATCAGATCTTGAAACTTTCCAGATAACTCATGATCTGACGAACTAGGGCACATTGGCATTTAAAACCAAGACACGACTGCTGGAGATAGTAATCATTGTGCCATCAATGGAAATCCAAGAGACACTTGTGAAATGAATGTGTCAAGATGCCTACCAAATCGTAGGATTACGAATAAACAAACTACAACCTTAGTTCTCTTGCCATTTATTACTCACTGCTCCCCTATGATTTAAGCCTCATGAGCTCATTCGATCTTAGCTCAGGCACACCTGGTGCGGATGCACTAAGCCTCACGAGCTCATTTGATCTTAGCTTGGGCACACCTGGTGCAAGTGCACTAAGCCTCACAAGCTCATTCGATCTTAGTTTGGGCACATCTGGTGCGGGTGCATTAAGCCTCATGAGCTTATTCGATCTTAGCTCGGGCACACTTGGTGTAGACGCACTAAGCCTCACGAGCTCATTTGATTTTAGCTCGAGCACACCTGGTACAAGTTTACTAAGCCTCACAAGCTCATTTGATCTTAGCTTGGGCACACCCAGTGCGGACGCATTAAGCCTCACGAGCTCATTTGATCTCAGTTGGGGCACACCTGGTGTAGACACACTAAGCCTCACAAGCTCATTCGATCTCAGCTCAAGCACACCTAGTGCGAATGCACTAAACCTCACGAGCTCATTTGATCTTAGCTCGGGGCACACCTGGTATGAATGCACTAAGCCTCACAAGCTCATTCGACCTTAGCTCGAGCACACCTAGTGCGAATACACTAAGCCTCATGAGCTTATTTGACCTTAGCTTGGGCACCTAGTGTGAATGCATTAAGGCTCACGAGCTCATTCGATCTCAACTCGGGCATACCTGGTGTCAATGCACTAAGCCTCACGAGCTCATTCGATCTTAGCTTAGGCACACTTGGTGCGAATGCACTAAGCCTCATGAGCTCATTCGACCTTAGCTCGAGCACTCTTGGTGTGAATGCACTAAGCCTTATGAGCTCATTCGATCTTAGCTCGGGCACACCTAGTATGAATGCACTAAGCCTCATGAGCTCATTTGACCTTAGCTCAGGCACACCTGGTGTGAATGCACTAAGCCTCATGAGCTCATTCAATCTTAGCTCAGGCACACCTGGTGCGAATGCACTAAGCCTCACGAGCTCATTTGATCTCAGCTCGGGCACACCTGGTGAGCCTCATGAGCTTATTCGACCTTAGCTTGGGCACACCTAGTGTGAATGCACTAAGCCTCATGAGCTCATTCAATTTTAGCTCTAGCACACTTGAGATGAATGCACTAAGCCTCACAAGCTCATTCGACCTCAGCTCAGGCACACCTAGTGCAAGTGCACTAAGCCTCATGATCTCATTTGAGCTTAGCTCGGGCACACTTGGTGCAAGTGCACTAAACCTCACAAGCTTGTTCAAGCTCAACTCAGGCACACCTGGTGCAAGTGCACTAAACCTCATGAGCTCATTCAATCTCAGCTCGGGCACACCTAGTGTGAATGCACTAGCACTAAGCCTCATGAGCTTATTTGATCTCAGCTTGGACACACCTGGTGTGAATGCACTAAGCCTCACGAGCTTATTCGATCTTAGCTCAAGCACATCTGGTGCGAATGCACTAAGCCTCATGAGCTTATTTGACCTTAGCTCGGGCACACCTGGTGCGAATGCACTAAGCCTCAGGAGCCCATTCGATCTCAGCTCAGACACACCTGGTGTGAATGCACTAAGCCTCATGAGCTTATTCAACCTTAGCTTGGGTACACCTGATGCAAATGCACTAAGCCTCACGAGCTTATTTGACCTCAGCTTGGGCACACCTGGTGCAAGTGCACTAAGCCTCACGAGCTCGTTCGATCTCAACTCGGGCACACTTGGTGCAAGTGCACTAAGCCTCACGAGCTCGTTTGATCTTAGCTCAGGCACACCTGGCACAGTGCACTAAGCCTCATGAGCCTGTTTTACCTTTGGTTCAAGTTTATAACTTGCAAACCTACTTTAAGTAAGGTGAGTGATCATGCATGTCGAAGCCGTCAAATTAGAAATTTATAAACTGAAGCTACTTAAACTAACTTGTAGCATAGGCAACCCAGGTCGAACCTAAGGACCATTTTAGGATGATGATATCAATGATATTAGGTGCTGAATTGGGGGGGTTGGCAGAACTAACTACTAATAGAAACTACACTAAAACAGAAACTAAAACTGAAAACACAAGAAGCAACAATAAGCAACCAGCTAAGGGAGCTAACTTGAGATCAATGCTTACTAGATCACTAAATATTCATTCAATTGTTGTTAATCATATCAAGGATCCCTGAAATGATTAATAAGTTTTAAGCAAAACTCAGCCACAAGCAATCCATCAAGATCTCAATGCATTACTTAGTTTT
>JANHAO010011100.1:0-17199 GCA_026873985.1 Saraca asoca | reverse complement strand
ATAAGAAATATGTTAAATATGGCAACATCATTAACATTTCATAAATCTTGAGGTTAACATAAGTCAACTCCCCCTAATGCTAAACATCAAAAAGCTAAGCCAAACTCATTCTAGTTACTAGTTTCTAAAACATTCTCACATTTACGCCTTAGGTTAGTGGATCTACAAGCATACAACCTGTGGCCACATGCTCAATACATGTATGATGCTTGTGTATCTTCTATGTAATAAATTGATATTTATTATCACATAAGAAAATACAAGGATATGTACATACTTGAGTATACATTATGCTACTAACAACGGAAGCTTATAAGACCATTTTCATACTTAATCTTTCTTCATTATTCCAAGAACACTAGGCCATTTGAAAGAATTTCATCCCTTGGGAATGACACAACACTTTGAAAGCATAAAGACATATTGAACCTTTTGAGCTCCTTTTTAATGTATAGTCTTTGAGAAAAGCTAACAAGACCCCAGGATCTATCAGGCTGGATCTATACGCCAATACAAAAGAGGCATCACGAAGATCCTTCATATCAAAATACATCGATAACATCTACTTTGTCTCGATCAAAAGGCATATCATTACTAGCAAGGAGAATATCATCAACATATAAAACTAGAATCATAAATTTGCCCATATACATTTTAAAATAGATACACTAATTTGCATCACTCTCTTTGAATCCAAGTAACAATCTCATCAAACTTGAGATACCATTGTCTTGACACTTGCTTTAAATCATATATGGATATTTTCAATTTACTCACCAAGTGTTCTTTATCCTTCTTTTGGAAACCATTAGGCTAGTTCATGTATAAAATTTCTAACAAATCACCATTTAAAAAGGCCATCTTCCCATCATTTGGTGAAGTTTCAGATCTAAATGAGCCACCAATATCATAACAACTTAGAATGAGTCCTTATTTGCAATAGGTGAGAAAGTTTCTTTATAATCAATGCCTTCTTTCTAAGTGTAACCCTTTGCTACTAGTTTGGTATTATTCCTTTCAATCTCCCCTTGAGCATCCTATGTGGTCTTAAAGGTTCATTTGCATCCAACAAGCTTACAATCAATAGGTAATTTCATGAGATCCCGTATATCATTCTGATACATCAAAACCAATTCTTCTTTCATAGCTTTCATCCATTCTAAAAAATTTAAGACTCAAGATGGCTTCCTAAAAATTTGTGGGATCATTATCTTCATTGACATTAAACTTGTGCTCTTATAGACACACCAGATAGTCATTTGTGATTGTTGGTTTTCAAGCCCTCTAAGACATCCTCAAGGATACTTCTTCATTTATTAGACTTGGTTACTTTTCTTCTACCAATGAAGCATCTGGCTCTCTAGCTTCCATCATTGGTACTACCAGTGGTTGTATTGGTCATCTTTTGGATCAATTTGGTTTGTTTCAACTAGTGAAATAACAATTTATTCCTCTCCAATAAAGAAATCATATGATTTTTCACTCCCATTGTCCAATCAATCCTTAAAATAGACAGTATAGTTTGACTCAATGACCCTAGTAGTGTGGGTGGATAATAAAATTTGCTACCTTTGGAGCTGCTAAAACATCTAATGAAGTAACCACTAATAATCTTTGGATCAAGCTTCTGTGTAAATAGATTATATGATTTCACTGTAGCTTTGCAACTTTAAACATGGAAATGCCTAAAACTAGGCTTTTTTCCATACAACAACTCATATAGGGTTTTAGGCATAGACTTATTACAGACTTGATTCAAAATATATGTAGTAGTCTTTAAAGCATTGTCCCATAGAAAGTCTAGTAAAGTGGAATGCATTATCATGCATCCTACCATGTCCATAAGTGTATAATTCTTTCTTTTTGTAATCTCATTTTGTTCAAGCATTCTAGGCATAGTTCAACTACCCTTAATTCCATAATCTTGAAGATATCTAGCAAACAGACAAGAATTTCTACCAGTTTCATCATATCTACCATAATAATCATCATCTCTATCAAAATTGATGCACTTAATTTTCTTTCCTAGCTTGAAATCAACTATAGTCTTTAATATTTTAAAAGCATTTGAGGATTTTGACTTTTTAGTAAAGAGGTTGTTGATGGTAAAATTTTGTTTAGTAAATCCAAATCTTAATCAATAGGAATAGTTCTTGAAACCCCAAGCTGCAAGCAGATAATGCAAGTATTAACTGAGAAAAGAGAGAAAAGGAAGAAGAACAGTAGACACCAAGAGGTTTAATTATGGTTCAGCTAAAGCCAATCATCCCCTACATCCATGGTGTTTTTATTTTTTTCTATGGTTATTTTCCTATTTAGGCTAAGGGAATGATAATACAAGTATTCCAACACTATTTTGACAGAGTTCCAGTATATATCCCTAGGAGTCCCCCCTATTGTATTTGCTCTTCCCCCTTTTATAGAGGCTGAGAGGTTACAAATGTAATTTAACAAGTTATATTTCTGTTACATTAAGTAATAAATGTATTTGACAATAGGACTCTTGCAAATCGGCATCTGTATGTTACTTTCTGCATGTGAGCCCTAGGTAAGCTATTGTTTGCAGAAAGATTTTGCAAGTTGTCCATGAGCAGATGTGTCCTTGATTTAACTTTGATGAGCTTTGACTTAGGAAAGGAACTATGTCCTATGGGCTAATGCACTTATCTTAAGGTCATTGTTGACCTTCAGCCAGTGAGGTCGAGCTCGTGTCTGGCGATGCGAGCTTGCATTGAGTGAATTGTCAACTATGTGAACTTAGATTCCTAGTTAGCTTAGGCTTGCCTGAGCCTTATCCTATATCTTGAGTGTGAGCTAGTGAGCTAGCGCTTGCCAAGCAACCTTAGTTCCTTGAGTGATCTGGACCCTCTTTAGCCAAACTCATCTTCTATTGGGCTTATGTCAGCCTATTTGTATATGACCGAAAAATGCCTATAACATTAGCCTCCCAACTCTCAGTTTACTTTGTAGACTAGAAGTTGTAGTTCGTTGGTAAAGGTTAAAGATTATGATGTGTGACATTGTCATTCAAATTCTTATTTTGTCATTTCACTTGCTCATGCTGTCATTACCATATTTAATGTGCACATTTTCCCATAACCTCCAATACAGTGACAATTGAGCCTAGGAATTTTTTAGACTGTTAGATTATGGGTAATTGATTAGCCTTTGAATCAAATGGTTGGGTGACCAGAGCTATATTAGATGAGGAAAAACCCCTTTTCCCTCGCATTTCAGAAAATTGATGTTTTGGGATTTCAAGTTCTTGAGTAGTAGCCTCTGGCTTCATTCTCCATTGATTCTGTCATTGTAGTTGCTGCAAATCAAGCATTTTATCCATAGTTTGCTTTGCTTTCATCTATTCTAGAACCTGATTGGTCTCTTTGATGCGGTAAGCCTTTTCATAGCTTTTGCTTTTGAAATGTCTTTTATGGGTTTCTAGTATCATATTGCCTAGTTAGATGATGAATATCTATTTGTTGTTAGAAATTTTGCTAGGTTTAGGGCTACTTATTGTTGGGTTTAGCTTGTTGTTCCCCAGGGTTTATTGATTTGGTAGGTTTCATTAGATAAGCCCCCTGTGTTTTTAATAGTTTAGGTCTAGGATGATGGCTTGTGGTGTGTATGATATGTTGTATAAGACAACTCTTGTTAGAGTAGTTGTTTCAAGGATGGTCTACCTTTTGAGACTTGACCACTTTCTTTCCTCTTTTCTTGGTGTAGATGGTAGCTCATAAATGCCAAGGCCACCGAGTAGGGAGCGATGATGAACCTGATTCCCCAGCTTGAAATAAGGAGTCGGTATTCTTCTTAGTTGAAGCAACCTCTAGAAGCAGAGAGTTACTGAATAGTCTAGCCTTTGACCCAATCCTAACAAGGAATGACAGGTTACCAGGAGCTGTTTTGACTGTTCATTCTTTAAACATTACCCTTCGACCATTGAGCTAGGTAAGCTTTAAAACATAGTTGAAAACTATCATTTCCCCAAAGGTTGTTATCTTATGGATCCTTCCCCTGATGACCATGCAGCTCATCCTCCTCAGGGGTTTGTTACTGTCGGTACCTATTATCTCGATGCTGGGCTTAGATTTCCCATTCACCGATATATCATTTGTCTACTAAATAAATTGAAGCTTAGTCCTTTTCAATTGACCCTGAGCTCCTATTACCAACTTACTTTCCTTGTACTCATGTGTTTGAGAAATAAACTTCCACCCTCATCTGTGAGAGTTTTGTACCACTTCTACAGTATTAGGAGCATAGGTTATTTGGATGGGATCATTATCTCTTAGCTTGGTGTTCTAAGTTCAACAGGATTTTACCTCAAGGAGATGCTAAGGATAAATCAAATGTGGGGAGTTACAAGACTCATTGGTTTTCTGTTTCATACTTATCTCTGCATCCCCTTTGCAATTTTGGTTTTGTTCTAATGCTGAGCAAGTGAGCTAAGGATATACAATTCATCATGAATTCATGTTGTCATTCTTCAACATTTTATCTTATTTTTTGTAGGTAGGGCTAGCAAGAATAAATCAATGCTTGAAGTCGAGGAGACTGAGGTGTTATGTCAGCTCGCTACTATCAGCTATTTGTAAAATAATCTTAAATTCAACAAGGATGACCTCCACTCTTACAATCTTGTTCCAACATTAAACATCGAGCTCGCTAGGTTAGAGAGGTGGGTCCTACAAATTTTGAAGATTACAAGAACATGGTGAAGCTACTTCCTCAAAGCCTACCTTCTAACCAGCCTGAAGAACTCAAGGTTGCTACGACATCATCAGTCCCTGATGCTGTGGTAGCTCCCATTGTTTCAAATCAGTCCCCTACATTGACTGCAACATCTCCTCAGGAGTTAGCTCCCTTCTCGCATCCCAAGGTGGTCAAGGTGGTTGAGGCCATAGTCATATCCAAGCCCCTTACCAAGAGGCAAAAAGCAAATAAGGGGGAAAAAGTCGTTTCTAGTTCAAAACAGGTGGCTTGTAGAGTTATAACTGAGGAGCATTGACCCAGGCTTGGTCTGAACAAGTGGGGGTATTTTAATTTCATTTAGGAAAATATCGAGGAGATTTTAGGATCTTGCACTAGCCCCCAAGTATTGGAAATAGACAAGATCTTAAGTGGAGGACTTACATGATACACCACTCATCAAAGCCTATTGGTAAGTGGCATTCTTTCACTCTGATTATTTTGCTCCTTTGTGATTTGACCTAGTTCATTTAATTTTCCAGAGTTTGTTAGGTATAGTGAAGATGGGGGAGACACTTCAGGCTTGCAAGGAGAAGAATTCCAGACTCATGGAGGACTTGGCTGCTATGATTGCAAAGGCCCTACAGCTAGAAAATAAGGTGTGAAATGCCAAAGTCGCCCAAAGGGAAGCTGAAGAGGCCTAATCTCACGAGGTGGCAAATCATAAGGCCATTATAGTTGAGCTTAATAAAGCACTTAAGGAACTATATAAAGTAAAGGGCAATCTAGATGTGAAATTCCAAGGCCATGATTCAACAATGCAATGATTTGAAGCCACAGCATGATGGGTTGAGGTTGCTAGGGCAGAACATGAGGTGACTAGAAAGGAAATTACCCAGAGACAAGAGAAGGTTGATTAGGTTAAGGCTGAGACTACTAAGCTGGTCCTGAAGGTAGCAAAAAAAGCTAAATCTATGACCTAATCCTTTTTTTTTCTATACCCTTTATGGGAGTGGCACCCAGATATAGACCCTTCCTTTTTTGGGGAGGATGCCCTTAAGGAAGTAAAGAGCTTCAAAAGGAGGGCTATGAAAGTTGTAAGGGCTGCCTCTTCCAGCAAAGGTACGAGGTCTGTAAGTGGGGACCCTCCTACTAAGGGAGTTTAGAAAGAAAGTGATCTGCAAGTTACTAAAGCCCTAGGGAATCAAATGAAAGGTGACCTAGTTGCCTCAAGTGACAGCCCTTCCCCAGCTTCTAGAAATTAGTCCCTTTAGTATGAAATTTGTAACTTTGTGCTCTATCCTTGAATTTTGTGTTTAATCATGAACTTTTCATGAATCCTTCCTATTGAAAGAGGCATTCAATTCTCACATTTCTTTGGCTTTCAAAGTGCATCACGTTGAATGCTCTATAGAAAATGACATGTAGACCACTATGGGTAACTTCCTACAATACACAACTTGATAATTGTCACGAGTGCCCATTAAGTCAATCGACTTTAGTGAGCGAAATATAATACTTGATCAAGTATTGAAATGATCATGTAAATTGATATAAATGGACCTTACCTAGAATATTATGAAAAGGATATATGCAAAGTCAAATACCTGATCAGACATATTAATGCTCCTTAAATAGCACAAGATTTAAGCACTTGATAATGTTGTACATATGCACTTTTAAGTATGATGTCACATGAGAACTATGAGCAATAGGTCGCATAAAAGCTACGAGAAATAAGTCATATGAGAGCGAGCAAGGCAATGTATATTTGTTAGGCTGGACCTTTAAAGAATGTGCCTTAGTCAGTATGGGCTAGCAATAGATTTAAATGCCAAAATAAGCTCTGGGGGGCTTCAACTTGGAAGCTAGCAATTATATCAAAATGAGCTCTGACGATCTCAGCTCAGAAGCTAGCAATTATACTGGAATGAGCTCTAGTGGCCTTAGCTTAGTAGTTGGCAATAAGTACCAGATTGAGCTCCAAGGGCCTCAGCTTGAAAGTTTACAATTGTATCAGAATGAGCTCCAAGGGGCTCAGCTCAAAATCTAGCAATTGTATCAGAATGAGCTTCAGGGGGCCTTAGCTCGGAAGCTAGCAATAAGTACCAGAATGAGCTTTGGGCTCCTCAGCTCAAAAGATAGAAATTGTACCAAAATGAGCTCTGACGGCCTCAGCTTAGAAGTTAGTAATAAGTACCAGAATGAGCTCAGGGACCTCAGCTCAAAAGTTGGCAATTGTATTGGAATGAGCTCTAATGGCCTCAACTTAGAAGTTGGCAATTATAGCAAAATAAGCTCCAGGGGGCCTTAGCTCAAAAGCTGGGAATCAGTTTGAGAGGTCGCATGTAAGCTGGGCCTTTAAATATGAGGTCGCTAAGGACTATGCCCTGATGATCTTATTGCTTGAATGGTTGGCGATCTTGTGCTAGAATGAGGGCAATCTTATAGTCGAATGGCTAGCAATCTTATGCTCGAAACTTAAAGCTTGAAGCTCGGGGACCTCAACCCTATTTATATTAAGTGGCAAATCCTGCTTTTAGCATTATAAGCTTCAGGATAAATCATACACAATGCAAGATTACCAAGTTTGAGCTCAAACTTAGACTTTCCTAAAAATTTATCCAGAAATCATTTATTATTAGAATTAAGAGACAAATTTAGGATGCTTTAGCATATAACAAAAAAGAAGATCTAGAAGCACTAGAGCTGCTATTGTTGTAGTTACTGGGATTGTTACCCAGGAGACTGTAACATATAGTCTCACAAGTTACCTCTCTTGATCAAATCCTCAGTTGCATCTCGAAATGCTTAACATTCTCTAGTTTCTTCAAGGTAAGTACAAAGCTTGCTGATATTTCTAAATCTAATGGGAGTTGTTATGGGAGCAGGCCTCCCGACATTCACCCTATCCTTTTCAATTGCAAAAATGCATTCTTGAGTATCTAACAAAATGTTATAGCTGTCATGGTGACCTTGGTGCTGAGGTCACTCACTTTTGGAATTCTTCGTGGGATGGCTGTCAAAGCTGTCTTGGGTGTATTCATCCTCATTCCCTTGACTAAGGATATTCACCTCATCCTTATGTCTGGACTTCTTTAAGCCAAAGGCCACTTCCCACCTAATTTCCTTCGCAGCTTACTCGTAAAATTTAGCTAGGTCCTTCACTAAGGACTTGTAAATGCTCTCATACAGCTTTCCATCCTTGTGGAGTCCCACAAAGATCACTGTCAAGATACTCTCACTGTCAAGATACAATGTAATCTTTTAACAATTCATCCTTCTACTAAAAGATCATCATAAGATGACAAGTCAGTGCGAGCTACGTTTTCAATGCTTTATATTGGTTGATGAATCTCACTTGGAACTATTCTCAACTGCCAATGCTATGAGTTGGGAAATTCCTGAATCAAGTTCGAGTTATATCTCCTAGCGTAGCTGGGAAGATGTGACACTTGACTAGTGGCTTAGTTGTTCAAAGATCCATGTACACATTAAATGCATCTAGGTGGGCATAGGGTTTGTTATCCTCGTTGTATTGTGGGATTGTTAGGATTTTGAGCTTGCGAGAGAGAAGCTGCTTCTCAATAACAATAGTGAATAAAGTCCTCTCTTCATAGTGGTCTTGGCTATTTTGAGCTCGAGGGCTAGCATATAGAATAATTCTTCGACCACTGGGTCATATGCTTCGAATCGCTAACTGGAAGATCGCTGGCTCTTTTCCCCTTCTCAGTTGTGGGAGTTGCAACCTAAGGTTTTTCTCTGATCACAGCTATTCATGTTTTGAGCTTAATGCAAACTCTCATATCATGCATTGTCATAATCATTACGAGCTCAATAAACTTCTGACCTTATCTATGACTGGGAGGGGTGAGCTAAATCAAAGTGATGGACTCTCTCAGACACAGTGACTTGAACTTACTTTTGTGCCCTTTGGGCTTATGCCTGTGCTAATGCTCTAACCATTTTAGCTAGTTCTTTCATTGTGTTCTTAAGCACCTCCTGACGTTGGTGCCATACCTGAACTCCGTCAACTTCAAAAGTGATGGGCTGGTGAGGGGTTGGTGGTGTTGTACCAGTGACAACACTTGTTATAGGGTAGCTGATGCACCTATGGCAAGAAAGATAGAGCTCCCCAATGATAACCCTCACTCATCTATGTGGCCCTCAGGTTAGCCAACAGCAACACTAGTGCTCCTAGTGGTTCTTTCTCTTACCATGGCAACTAAACAGTAAAGCAAAGATTGAAAATGTAGTTAGGGCCCTCCTTCTAATGCCAAAATATTGATGGTAAAATTTAGTTAAGTGAATCCAAATCTTAGTCAACAAGAACAGTTCTTGAAACCCCAAGCTGCTGGCTGATAATGCAAGTATTAATTGAGAAAAGAGAGAAAAGGAAGAAGAACAATAGACATGAGGAGGTTTTATCATGGTTTGGCTAAAACCAATCGGCCCCTATGTCCATGGTGGTTTGATTTTATTTTGTATGTTATTTTCCTATTCAGGCCAGGGGAATGGTAATACAAGTTTTCCAACACTATTTTGATAGAGTTTCAGAATGTATCCTCGGGAGTCCCCCTATTGTATCTACTCCTCCCCCTTTTATAAAGGCTAGTAGGTTTCAAATATAATTTGACAAGTTGTATTTTTGTTACATCAAGTAATAAATGTATTCAACAATAGGACTCCTACAAATTGGCTTCTGTATGTTACTTTCTATGTGTAGGCCCCAGGTAAGCTATTGTTTACAAAATGATTCTACAGGTTGTCCGAATTGGATGTGTTCTTAATTTAACCTCGATGGGCTTTAAGCTAGGAGAGGCACTATGTCTCACGAGCTAGTGCACTCATCCTAGGGTCATTGTTGACCTTTCACTGGCGAGATCGAGCTCCCATCTGGCAATGTGAGCTTGTATTAAGTGAATTGGCAGCTACGCGAGCTTGGATTCCTAGTTAGCTTGGACTTACCTTAGCCTCATCTTGTATCTTGAGTGTGAGCTGGTGAGCTAGTGCTTGCTAAGTAGCCTTAGTTCCTTGAGTGATCTGGATCCTCTCTAGCCGGGCTCGTCTTCTATTGGGCCTATGCCAACCTATTTGTATAATATCAAAAAATGCTTATAACAGAGCTACACCTAGCCAAATCTTGAATAGTCATCGATAAAGGTGATGAAGTACCTGTTGACGGTGGAATTTGGTTCACACGAAGAGCCCAAACTCCAGTCAATGAAGATGAATTCTTTGGACCCAAAGCTATCTTTTAAAACGTGGGGATGGATGCAGAGGAAGAATGATGAGACAGGATGGTGTTTTAATGTGGTTCATTTAAATTCGAATGGTACTGGACCCTACGTCCATAGCGGAGTTTTATTATCTTGGAAAGTGTTTACAAAGTTTCTGTGTGTGGTTTTTCTTAGGCTTCCTTACCTCTTTTAACAATGATTTCCTATTTATAGGGGAAGGAGGCGTTAAAAGTAATGATTACCAGCTACAGTTCTGTTGTATCAAGAAATAAATGTAAAAGACAAAAGGACTCCTGCAATCTGACTGCTACAAGCTATTTTCTATGGGGTGGGCCCCTTTTGTTGGCTACAGGCTAACATAAGTCTATGTAACGCTTGACCTTGCCAAGCTCATGGCTGTGCGAGGTGTTCGTTCTCTTTAAGCAAGGGTTCTCAGCTCGGGGGTCGCTATTGAATCTTACTTAACGAGCTCAGAATTGCCTCTTAGTGTAGCGAGCTTGAGCAGGGTGGTTAGGTACTTGGTGAGCCGGACTTCTCATGATCTCACTGTATCACCTTTTAGTGATGTGCAAGATGGTGTCTATTAGGTGTCTTTAGCGAGCTGGACAACTTGGTGTTTGTTGGGCCTTTGCTGACTTGCTTCCTCGCTTCCTCGAAGCTGATTTTTACCCATAACATAAGCCTCCCAACTCTCAATTCACTTTGCAGATTGGGAGTTGCAATTTTTCTGAGGATTTATCCGTATTCTTAGTCAAAGTCTTTGCCTGCTTGAATTGTCATTTCAGGTTTCATTTCCATCTTTTCATTCTGCTTCAGACCATGTTTTTTCCTGTTCATAACTTCTGGCTATTGGCCTGGCACTTCTGCTTACTTTGGGTTGTTCACTTAAAATTAGCTAGATGTCTTCTAGTCTTTTCGATGGATTGAGTTGATCTTTTTATACCCTGAGGGTCTCCTTCCTTTTTCTCAAAAGAGTTTAATGGAGGAGTCTGATAAGCCCCCTGCTTTTTTAAAAACTTAGCTTCCAGTGAAGCTTTTTGAGGCATGGATAGTCTGTTCCAGAGTGTTTGGAGGCGTGAATGGCTTGTTGCATGTGACTTCCCCAAGGGAGTTATCTTATGGGCTCTTGGAGAGTCTTTTGCAGATCTTGGATTATCTCCCCTAGGTCCTTCCATAGAATCTAGCTGCATCAGCCGGGCTCTTGGTGCCTTTTTGAATTGATGTGGTCTAGTCCAGGAGGAACCATTGGCTAGGGATGGGAAGACTGTAGGAGCAGAGTTGCTCGTTTTCCTACTAGTGGGGAGCTTGTCTCCTAGTAGCCAGTTCTCTACTTTCTTACTGGAATGATAGTATTAGGCCCTTTGCCTTTTGGCTTTGTACTTTAAATCTTTTGATGTAATTTTACCTCAATGGATGAGGTCTTTTTAATACATGAGCTTTTCTGCATAGCCCTTGAGTATTGTATTGGATGCTTCATGCACAGCTATATGTATATTTCCACAGATTAATGAAACGTCTCTTTAACCAATTGGCCATACCTTTAATTGTTTGGCTATCTTTGTCATTTAAATGCCTTGGTCTGTAATGAGCAATAGCCAAGATGCACGTAAGCTACGCCTAGCAAGAGGTTGCATGTGAGCTACGATCTTCTATTCGCATATTAGTTATGGATGCTTTGATGCATGAGAGCTGCAACAAATTTGTTTTAGCGCCCTCGCGCTGTGGCGAGCTCGTATCCCATTGTTGGGTTTGAGTGTATTATTAAGGTAGGCTTCACGCTGTCTCACCCTTGGATGTGTCTTCGTTGTGAGGTAGGCTCTTAGGCTGTCTCACCCTCGATTTTATGTTAATAGCGAGATGATAGCTTGTCGCTAAGTGAGATCGCACATCCATTCCATAGCAAGCTCGTTGCTCAGTCTTGCAGCAATCTCATTGCTCAGTGAGGCAGTAATCTTGTTGCTCAATCCCGCAACAATCTTATTGCTCAACGAGGTAGTAATCCTATTGCTTATCTCTGCAGCAATCTCATTGCTCAGTGAGACAACAATCTTGTTGCTCAGCCTCACAGCAATATCATTGCTCAGTAAAACAATAATCTCGTTGCTCAGTGGTTGTTGAGGAATTTGCTCTTTCCTAACAATCTCATTGCTCAGGCTAGGAAATTGTATTCTTTCACTCCCAGTCTGTTGGGATATGGTTTGCTTTAGATGCATCAATGAGGTAGGCTTCGCGCCATATCACATTCGAATGTAACCATACGATGGTGAAAGCTCATTGCTAATTTGATTATATGTACAAATTTAGGCCAATTGGCTGCGAATAACATAGGTTTAGCATAGAATGGCTTCTTTCATACAACATTTCGCTGGACAATTCATTCAAGGATTTCAAAATCGGCATTGATCTTAAGAAAGTATTACAAGATTAGAACATAGTTCTAATGGAGGGCTCTGGCTTTTGACCATTAATTCACTGGGTTTGCTGAGCTAGCTGCTCTGATGGACCTACTACATAATCCTATAACCGGCCTCTTCTGATGAGGTCTTCTATGGCATCTTTTAGTGCCTAATATTCTGAGGTGGTGTGTCCAACCTCATTGTAATAAGCGTAGAATCTACTCAAATCTCTTGATTTGACAGGAGCTCTCATAGGTCTGGGCTTCCTGAAGTCCTCTTTGCCCTTCTCTATGTCAAAAATCTTATCCTGTGTGTCAAACAGGATAGTATAGCTTTCGTAGCGACCTTGAAGCTGAGGTCGCTTGGCTCTCCCCTTTTTTGTGGGTTGACCACTAAGTCCATTATCAAGGTTTTCTTCACTCCTTTTGTTTTGGGGAGTTCCAGCAAGTTTGCCTTTGTGCTTAGGCCCTTCGGCACCGAAGGTTTCTTCCTATCTTATTTGTTTGGCTGCTCGTTCATAGAATTTAGCGAGGTCTCGAGTTGGGGTCTTATAAAGGCTTTTGTACAGCTTTCCGTCTTTGTGGAATCCCGTCGAAATTGTTGTTAAGATGCTTTCCTCCGAGGGGTTTTCTATAGAGTTAGCTTCATGTTTGAACCTGGCTACATAGCCTTTTAGCGGTTCACCCTTGCATTGGAAGATCATTGTGAGGTGGCAAGGAGGTGCAAGTTGCCTTTTTAGTGCTCGGTATTAATCAACAATTTTTTTTTGGCATTCTTCCCAGCTATTGACATTGTCAGCTAGGAGGTTTCTAAACCATGCCCAAGGTATTCCTCCTAATGTGGTCAGGAAGACACAACATTTCCCTAGAGGATTAGTTGTTTGAAGGTCCATTTGGATATTAAATGCATCCAAATGGTTGCTTGGGTCGCTATTCCCATCATACACCGAGATCGTGGGAATTTTAAGTTTCTGCGGGAGGGGCTGTATTTTGATCTCCATAGAAAATAGTTACCTTTCCTCATATCGAGATTGATTACTTTGAAGTCATGGGTGCTCTTCTAGCTGTTTTAGACTTTAGAGGACTTCCTCCATTATCCGATCCCCTATTTCGGATTAAGGGGTGGAGCTTTCCGCTCACTACGAGCCCCCCAATCACTGATTGTCATGATCTTCATGAATCTCTTTCTAGGCTTCTTTACAAAGTTACTGGAGCTGCGCCATGATTTCTTCCTATCTTTGTGCACCTTGGGCTTATGCCTGTGCTAGTGCTTTTATGGTTTCAGCTAACTCTTTTATCGTGTCCTCAAGCACTTGTTGAGGTTAATGAGACGTTTGTGTCTCTCCGATCCTAAGAAAGTCATTTTGTTGGTGGTGGACTTTGACAATGGGAATGTTTACCAGTTGTGCAACTGGAGCATTTGAACTCCTTGTAGTCCTTCCTCTTGTCATTATAGAGTTGCAAGGAATACTTCAGAAAGTGGATGGATCCCCATAAATGACACCAAGATGTTGATGGTGGAATTTGGTTCATATGGAGAGCCCAAACTCCAGTTAGCGGAGATGAATTCTTCAGACCCAAAGCTATCTTCTAAAGCGCGGGGTTGGAGGAGAGGAAGAATGACAAGACAGGATGGTGTTTTAATGTGGTTTGGCTAAATCTAGACGGTATCGGACCCAACATCCATAGCGGAATTTTATTATGTTGGAAAGTGTTTACAAAGTTTCTGTGTGTGGTTTTTCTCAAGCCTCCTTGCCTCTTCTAACAATGATTTCCTATTTATAGAGGAATGAGGGGTTAAAAATAATGATTACAAACTACAATTCTGTTACATCAAGAAATAAATGTAAAAGACAGAAGGACTCCTGCAATCCGGCTACCACAAGTTGTTTTCTACGAGATGGGCCCTTCTCGTCGACTACAGGCTAACACAAGTCTGTGTAATGCTCGGCCTTGCTGAGCTTGTGGCTATATGAGGCATTTATTCTCTTCAAGCAAGGGTTCTCAGCTCGAGGGTCGTTATTGAAGCTTGCTTAGCAAGCTCGGAGTTGCCTCTTTGTGTAGCAAGCTCGAGTAGGGTGGTCGGTTGCTTAGCGAGTTGAACTTCTCATTGTCTTGCTGTATCACCTTTTAACGATGCTTGAAATGGTGTCCACTGGGTGTCTTCAGTGAGTTGGACAACTTGGTGTTTGTTGGGCCTTTGTTGACTTGCTTCCTTGAAGCTGATTTTTACCCATAACAGTACCTAAATCTACCTATAACTCTAAGCCTAATTAGTCTACTGACATTCGGTGTGAATCAACACTAGAACATCTTGTCCTCTAGTTCTCTTTCCTTTTCTAGCTCTAGTAAGGAGTTTTCCCTTGATGCAATCTATGCATGTATCAAAATCAAAGAAGTCTAGACCATGAAGAATTCTATCTTTTATTAATCTCTCTATCCTTTCTTTAGAGATATGACCCAGACGCCTATGTTATAGCACTAAAGATCTCTTATCAATTTTACCCTTTTTTGTTTCCAACCACAATATTTATAGAATTCTAAAATGCATAGTCTAAATTAATTTTATATAAACCATCACACAAATAGCTAGAACCAACCAAAGCAAAATTATAAATAAATTAGCTTTTCCATTTCCAAAATGAAAATTGTATCCACATTGGTCTAAAGTAATAACTGAAATCAAATTTCTTCTCATGCAAGGCAAATAAATGGTACCTTTTATTTCTAAGAAATGACTAGAAGATAATCTTAAGGCTGCTACTCTTATATGCTCCACTTGACTTCATCTCCATTTCTTAATCTGACTATTAGCTCTTCGTCACTTGGCTCCTTTTTGTTTTGGAACACCTTACATCTTCTTCTTAATCAATTTCTCAAGCTTAGAGCAATCTTCTTTCTTATGTCCATACTTCTTATAGCACCTACAATTCCCCTTGAATAAAAATTTCTATAATGTTGTGCATTCATATCAATTTTTTCTTCTCAAAACTAGATTTCCCTTTATTATCCTATAGGTGTGACTTATTTCCATTTTCATCACTTGATCCATGTGATACGTAATGAGCACTGTGAACTAACAATAGAGATCATCTCATTGATAGTCTACTCACCTTTTTGGGTGTGATATGATGTCTTAAGAAGATCAAATTAAGGAAGAAGAGATTTGAAGGCACGCTAGATTAGATAACTATCTCCTAAGTTCATTTTCTTGGCCATTAAATGATTATACTAGTGCACTAGCTTCATAATGTGCTCACAAACTTCATTAATACCATCATAATCAATTTTCTCCAGCAATTAGAGGTACTTTCCTTTCCTGACTTTATCAAACTTCACAAATTTCTCAACTACAAATTTCATAAAAGCTTTGGCATTTGGAGAGTCAACAATACTGTGTCTAATGGTTTTGTCCATAGTATAATTCATAACCATTAAGCACACTTTGTTCAAGTGTGTCCACTTTTCATAAAGAGTACTTTGCATAGCAGTAGAGTTGTCATCAATCACCAGCTCCTCCTTTTTCAATGCTAAATCTAAGTTAATGATTGTCATATACAATTTCAATGACTCAACCCAATCTTCATCATCGGTCTTATTCACCATTTTCACTTAGGTTAATTCTATAGACAATAAAGCTTGACAAATTAGCAATTTATGAAATTAATCATAAATTTTTATGACACATGTTTAATGTAATCATGCTATGAAATTTCCTTAGAAGCTATGGAATTCCTAAATAGTATTATACTACAAAATCTAACACTAATAGGTATTTAAGATTCTATAATATAATACAAGGATTGAATATCACATATGTAAAACTCAATACCAATAGCGTATTTAGAATTCTAGAAATGCAATATTCAACCCTAGCTCTCATATTATCGCACCAACAAACTATATTAATAGTTTTATACCCATATAGTATAAATATTATTAACATAGTACTCTCTTAGGGACCTACTTTGTATATATAAACCCTACTAGACTAAGCTGATCCATCACAAGAAAATTCAATTACAAGGCTCACATATTCAAAAATTACTTTTAATTTAAGTGTCATTTTAAACCCTAAAATATTATCATTAATTATGAGTTTGTTCACAATAATTAATTTGACATTTGTGTAATTCAAATTTTATAAAATTTACTAGACTATGTAAGTTCATAGAAACTTCTAACGTATGATATATATATATATATAGACATATACCTTTTAATTTGTTCCAACATTTTTCTTTTGAAATATAAACTTTTAAGTTGTAAACTTTGAATTAGACTGAAAAACAAATTGTGTTGACCTCCAAATTACAGAGCACCATCAGCTTGAATTTTAATTATTTAGATTTTTATTATTCATGACGTAGTTAAAGCACTTGTTTCCATTGAAAGTTAAAAAATTATTGCCACCTTTTATTGTTCACTATATATTTAAACCACTCCAATGATAACTATTGTATTTTGTTCATATTAAATATCATCTTAAAAGTTTAATTTTATTTTTCTAAAAAGGGATACATTTTCCATTTATTATGTTTTGTCCAAATAAAAAAAGAAAGGATGTTAACTATCAAATAAAAGTGTAAAGATTAACATACACAAAACATGTGCAATTTTGGTCAAGTGACATTCAAAATCTTCCAAAAAATTGTCTTTTTTTTATATCTCGGTGCTGAGGCACTCACTTTTGGTTGTGTCTATGCTATTCTTATGAATAGAATTGCCAATGTGCTAAGTGAAGGCAATTCGTTAATGCTTTCATTTTACAATATGAACGAGTCATGATCTGTGTTAAAATGGAGTAAAGTCATTTTTATTTGGTGAAGCCAAATTTGAATGAAGAAAAATTAGGTGGCCTAATTTTGTTGAAAT
>JANHAO010011099.1:0-17203 GCA_026873985.1 Saraca asoca | reverse complement strand
TAAAATTCATTTTCTAAAATTAAATTTGTTTTTCAACATCAAAATAAACATATAGCTTAGAGATATCCATTCTAAGGCTAACAATATTCAATCAATTACATTTATTTATATTTAGGATTATAATATAAACATCCCTCTCACTATTTTGATCAAATCTTATGACCCTTATGATTAGGTTTGGAAAGCTTTGTTGTAATGCCTTTTAATGGGATTGAGATCCCATTAAAATCACCATGAGCTCAAATATTATTGGTGATCCCATAGTAATTTCAAATGGTAGATAACTCTTATCAATTATATTGCATATAACCCTCAAATTATTTAGCCCCAAATTTGACATAAACCTAAATATTATTGACACTTTTATGCTAATTTATGTTAACTAAGACCCATTGTTTTTACACAAGTATGCCCAATATTGATGTCCTCAAATACTATTGATGATAGAACCAATATCAAATAGCCCATGAACATCACTATGTATAAAACAATCAATACAACTTTTTCACATTTTACCCCAAATATTATTGATGATGTATATAAAACATGGCAACATCTTATATTGGTTGTTAATGATGGAAGGCCACAGTTAATCAAATTCTTTGATTTATTCCACTTTTAACTTAATATTTGATGTCTTTGAAACATTTTTGAAGTGAGGGATTTTAGAATTAATCTAGATCTTACATTTATTTAAATCAAATTATCCTATAATTTTGAATTAGCATGTATCTCATATATAATTAAAACACAAAACTATCATGGATGATTACGGGCCTTCTATATGATTCACTTGAGCCAAAAGTGAATCATGGCTTCCTAGGGTGTAAAAGATCATTTTACATATGCATCCCATGCATACATGAGTCTTTATTAACATGCTTCCACTCCATCATGTTGACACAAATGAAGTTCCTTTATCTTCATCCTATATTACTATCTTATTTTAATTAAATCACATAAATAACAAACCTTGGTCATTAGCGAGGGAGGAAGAATGAAATTCAAACACTAGAGGTCAAAAAGAAAGATGAGACAAGCAGGTTCTACTATTAAAAATCAAAACCCGTGATCACATCACATTAAGGTATAGACCATAATCATCCATCATGCAATCTCATCACATGAGATATATTTATTGAAAATAAAATAATAACAATTATTCTTCTCTTGGATAAATTCAAATTAATTTATAATATCAAATTTATCTCATAAATTGATATGAACATATCTCATGATCTCTATTTGATTTTATCTTATAAAATTAATTCAAAGTTGAATTTATATTTCAAAACAAATCCAAATAATGCAATATGAAGTATTAATCATGTTATCAAATATACGAAATCACAACCTAATCTAATTAAGAATTGAATTGTTTTGGTATAACAATAAGAATATGATCAAAACATGATTAGTTATGATCATATTGTTAAAATCAATCATAATCAATAGTTACCAATAATATTCAATCATATTACAATAATTAGTCATGATTAATTATATAATCAACAAAGATCATTATGATTGATTATCATATTTGACAGGTAATTTTAAATTTCAGTAAAAAATCCATTGTCACAATAATAATAATAATAATAATATGATTATAATAATTATATAGTTCTAATAGTGTACATCCACTGTAAAATATCAGTTTTTAAACTCATATAAAACTAATAAATCTCATTTTTAATTAAAAAACAATTTTATGAAATTGTTTGTTTAATCTCATTGAAAATAAAAGCAATCATATTTTTTAAATTTGTTTTTCAATCACATTGAAAAATGGATTAATGTCATTGAAACCAAAAATAATTATATTCTTAAATTAGTTTTTGAATCTTATTGAAAATAAAACAAAAAAAAATTCATCTCCTGAATAGATTTGAATTAGGCAAAAACAATAAAAACAATTATACAAAATGCATAACATGCTATTCTAAAATATATATATATATATATATATATATCAATTCATCTAATGAGCTAATTCGAAGTATAATTTGAATTATAGCACAACTTGACTCTAATACCAATGTTAGGAAATCTCACCTAAAGGCAAACAAATTGTGTAGCAAAATAAAAAATATATATATATAATTTTATAGAATCAGATTTCGAGTCAAGGATCGGTATTGCATCATTGAAATTAAAAGAAAAATAACCAAAACAAAAAAAATGCCTCTCTCGCAATTGAAATGCATTCTAGAACTTCATGAAGAGAACCAAGCATGTCTTCTTTAAGATAAGTCCACATGATCAGCCCACACTCCATCATAACTTCATGCTACTATTGGTGAGTATAGAGAGAAAAAAAGGAGAAAGAGAGCATAAATTTTCATGATTAACTCAACATATGAGTACACACGAATATGGTGACTTGTGACTACAACTCTTGCAGGCGCTTTTGTGAATGAGGGTTTTCTATAACTCTTGTAGATATCCTTTTATAGTCATCTCACCACTTACTTACCAAGTTGCCTCCTTCTAGAAGAATACTAGGGTTTCTAGGAATCATAATTAATTACTACTTAGTAAATAAAAAATTTCATAAAACATTTTCTAATAATATAAATAAATAAATAAATAAATAAATAAAATATTTATTTATATATATGTTTAGGAATCCTAGTTATCTATTACTTAGTGAATAAGAAATTTCCTAAAGCATCATTCTAATAAAATAAATAAATTCTTGATTTATATTTATTTATTTTCTCATTAGCTATTTCATAATTGAATTATTCTCTTTAAATAAATAAATGTGGATAAATTTGAACTTATGTGTGTGATCACTTAGATTCACCGCAAAACTAGTAATGGGACATGATTATTCATGATTAAATTAAACACTTTTAATTTATATTTAGAATTAATCTCATTAATTTTAAATCTTATAAATCATGATTAACATCTAGCAACATGTCTTGAAGACCTAGTTAGTATGAATTATAAATTTTGAAATACAATTACCATGTAGTACAGTTCTTCCATATGTTCAATGTCCCAATTGAACTTACGATATTATATTAAGTTGAAAATCCTAACAATTCGATAACTATGTATCCATTCCTTTACACATGACTCATTTGAGAAACTAAGAAACTCTTTTTTGATTTCAACCTACCTAAGTCAAGGATTTCTTGAGTCAGGGTATCTAAGAAACTTAAGACATTCTTG
This sequence comes from Saraca asoca, assembly GCA_026873985.1. Taxonomy (NCBI): domain Eukaryota; kingdom Viridiplantae; phylum Streptophyta; class Magnoliopsida; order Fabales; family Fabaceae; genus Saraca; species Saraca asoca. The sequence continues at coordinate 14,020 of JANHAO010011099.1, read as the reverse complement.
TAACTTAGATAATTTTCTTGCCTTTATGAATCCAATAGGCAAGTATAATGAAATAAATACATTTTTGTTACTTCATGATTAATGGAAGAAAATTTGATTCCCTCTTCAAAATGCCTTGATAAGGACATAAAGGGAACTTTTTGAAATCAAATTCACATACAAAAATTTCATAAAACAAAATACTAGACATAAGACTATGTGCCACACCTATAACATAAGGGAATCATTTAGAAATAATTAATTATTTACTCATTATTATTATATTTATTAATTTACTAATTATTTATTCCCTTGTGTGTTTATTTATTATGGAATTTATAGGAATAACATATGATTAAGGTATTTCAAATCTGAAAAAGAAATCATTATTATTTAGCTCACACATCCAAACAATTTGGGGTATGTTAATTGTTTGGACATAACCTTGATTCTTAATTCTTAAAGGAATTTTTGTAGTTACATGGACTTAAGTGAACAAAAACTAAGAATAAAAGGTGTATTGGGCATGTGACCCATGAGATATGAGTGCAACTTTAGGAAAAAAGGGTACTAAGAAAATGGGAGTTCAATTAAGTGGGCTTTTGGACTATGTGACTAAGGAAGCAACAATAATAGAAGAAAAAAAAAAAGAAAGATGAGGGCCCATTTTAGCACCCCTATTAGAGGATTATGTTGTGGGCCTCTTCCCTACTAAAGGCCACTCAATCCTAGCTCATTAAACCTCATCAAGAAAACACAAATCAATAAGATAAGTTGAGTAGATAAAGATTTGTAAAAGGTCCAATTGAAAGGGTTTGCTTAATTGAATAAACAAACTACCACCAATGGGAGGGAATAGCTTGTAGTAGAGAATTAGTAGAATCATAATTATCCTAGTAGGCCATCATTACCCTTTCTCTCTACAAAATTGAATCAAACTTGTATGAGTTCACCCTTGTATGGTCACGTCCCCTTCGCAAAGTGAGAAATAATTTCTCTTCCTAAGGATTTCTCCTATTTCCTCTTCCCTCTCCACTCAAAGGCCCTCTATTTTTTTTTTCTAAGGGATAGCTCCATTATCTTGCTAAGAGAAGCTGCAACTAGGTAATTGCTCTTCATCTTGTAAATTTTATTATCCTCTTTCATGCATGCATGATTATTTTTCACTTTGAGCATTTTTTCTCTTTTAAGACTAAGCTTTCCGCTCCCACCATCAAGCCCAACCTCTTTAAGATGAGTACCCTCTTTATAAATTTCACTTTAGTAGTTTTTTAATTCACCCACTAATTCTTATAAGTAGATAGTATAGTAATTCAAAACTAAATTCAAGGGTAGAACATGCAAATATGATCTAATCATGAATTATGTATAAATATGAGCATATGAAATGGGGATGGCCATTGCATGTTGAGATTTTGAAAATGTAAAAAAAATTTCTACTTGAATAGAATAGGCATGTTTAGGCCATTAGGGAGAGTTTGGGTGATGCCTTAGTTTCAATTTGTGCTATTGGGTATATGGCATGTAAATGAGCCCAAGTATGAACTTGCATGTTCAAATTCAAAGAAAAAAGGGCCCACTACTTTAGAGGTTGGTTCAGCCATTAATGGAAAATAGGGTATTACTTAGCTCAACTCCAAATTAGCTTGATAATATACTAAAATATGACATTGGGTGATGGATTTTTGAACTAAATTAACCCACTCCTTTGGGGTTGAGGTTCAGCCACTGTAGGGCCAAGGGGTGAAGGAATGGAAATTTTGTTACAATTAGCCCTAGACTTCAGTTATTAGGGATTTAGAGTGTTTGAAGTATTAAAATTTATTTTAGTTAGGTTATGTGTAATGGTTGAATTTTCTATGGACATTCATGACTATTGGTTCCTTATTATAGATGATCTTTTGATCTAGATTCCTATTTGCAATGGAAGACTTAAAATCTTCTTTGAAAGTTTAAAAGATTTATCAGAGTAAATATATTAGATAACAAAAATTTAATTATAGTCACTGATTTAGATATAATGCAAAATTACAAAAATAGTTAATTAGTGAAAATAGAATATATGTGCAAAAAAGTTAATGCAGTAAAAATTCAAGAACACAAAATTTTGAAAAGCTGTTCCACTTCAAACTGACCTATGCTTGAAGTGTACATCCACTCGACCAAATCCTCAATCGGATGGTCTTTCTTTTATTACCTAAACACAAAACTTAACTAGGCTCTTACAAACCAGTTTACACATAAGACTTAATCGGGCTTTTGCTAACTAATTTAGATACAAAAATTCTTTTACCTCCTACAAATTATGATCAACCTCATAATTTTAGAAGATATTATAGGAATTTTCTACACCTTCTACAATCTATGATCAACTTTATAATTTTAGAAGATACAAAAGGAAGGTCAACCTTTCCCTTTGTATCTTAAATTTCTATCAACCTAGAAAACTAAAACTGAAACAAGATTAAGAAAGAAATACAATACTTGAAATTGAGATGAAAATCTCAATTATCTATGTTATGTTCTTCTCCAATTTGATCCAAGATTTGCTTGAATTGATGAATTTTGATGAGGTAGATATAAATCTATTTAAGTTCTATTTTCTCTCAATTTTTCACACTATCTATGTTATGTTCTATTGAAAAATAATTGACTTTTCGACTATGAATCAATTCGTGAATTGATTTAGAATGGTTACTAACTTATGATACAATTCATGAATTGATTTGCTTGTGAATATCATCAAGAACTTCATAACCAAATCGATTTGTGAATCAATTCACACTATAAAGTAAAGAAGTCATGAATCGATTGCCTAATTGATTCTCAAAAGTTTCAAACCTTCAATAAAAATGATTTTGAAAGCGATTCTTCATGAATCGATTCATATACAGTTTCATAAGATTTTTAGTATGAATCAATTCATAAATTGATTCACATAGTGAAAAATAGTTTTTATAGAAATTTCACTTATGAAAGTGTAATTGAAGACTTAGTTAGAAAACTTTAGATTTTTAGCTCATTTTAATTTTTTTATTTCTACCTTAATTTAACTAGTTTAAGAAGCTTGATTAATTGGATCAAAATGGATTATAGAACACACTTATAAAAGATCCTAATAAAATCAATAAAAACACTATATCTAATGTGGATCTCTTGAATATCACTTGATCAACTTTGAAGCTGCAAAATCAACAAACACTAGTTAGATTGTGATATTAATCAAAATTATTTTTCAACATCAAAACTAATGAAAGCATAATAACAAGGCTAACAATCTCCCCCTTTTTGATGGTGATAAACAATTTTAGATAAGGATCAAAGTTTTTAAAAAAAAACTAAAATCTGTTAAAGTTCTTACTTCATAAGGGTTAAAGATTTTCTTACTCCCCTTTTTAATTTAAAGTATAATAAAATCTAAAATCCTTTTAAAATCTAAAATCCTTTCTTACTCATTTTACTCCCCCTTTTTAATTGAGTATAATAAACTAACTAAAATCTTATCTAGAATCTCTTTATTACTCCCCTTTTTGACACATTAAAAAGAAATAATGCATCAATAAGCGTAATGTACCAAAAATCATAATATATTCAGAATGTATTATCTAAACATTAGATTATATTATAAAATCTAGAGTAATACAGAATTTAATCAAAACAAAATATAATATCAAAATCTAATAAGCAAAATACATTATCCAAAAATATCAAATATATAGAATTAGGATTCAAAAAGCAAAATGCAATCCAGAACATCAAAATACATAATATGAGGGAAATAAGACTAAAAGATACAAAAATAGCCATCAATTTACAGCATACTCAAGTAGGGGGAGGGTTTTGTTCATCCATTCTTTACAATTCTACCTCCTCATTAAGCTCCTGCATCTATTGTAAAAGTTTGTGCAGTTAAGTTTCAATGGAGTTGAAGCTATCATTATACTGGTTGAAGTGAGACTAGTTATCAAGTTCCAGATGTGCAAGACATTCATCCATTGACTCAAGCAAATTTTGATGGTTGTCTAGCAGGTCAACCATATTTGTGTGCAATTTTTGCATTTCCTCAATTATTCTATTTTCAGCATCACTGGGAAGGCTAGCTCCCTCTAAATTAGTTGCTCTTCTAGTGGGTTGAGGAATTTGTGACCTTTTCCTTGTCTAATTCCCTTGTTCATTTTGTTCTAGTTGCATCTTGTGTATATGTGATGTAGTGATCATAGTAGTAGAATTTATTGATAAAAATTAATGTTCTTTAGAAAGTTTCAACTTGAATTTGGCAAATAATGGGGTAAGGATCATACCATAAGGTAGAAATCTAATATTTATTAATATTAGTAGAAACTAGAGTTGTGCAGTGGGCTGACCAGAGCCCAGGGAAAGTTGAATCTATTCAACGACGAGTTCGCCATATCATTGTATTAAAGCCTTCAACTCGTGAAAGACTCGAGCTCACTGACCGAATGAGCTCGAGGTCGGGAACTAGTGACGCCTTCGACCTGTAGGCTCAAGTCCACAGCAGCATAGCCTTTTTCAGCCAGAAGCTCATTGAAGTCAAGCATAAAGCCAACAAACAACTTGCACCGCCATTTTGCAAGTGTGGCTAACAAGTTGCACTTGCAGAAGGAAGCCTGTAGAAGCCAGTCCCTAGTACCCTAGGCAGTCTTGTACATTTAATTTTTGACGTAACAGATGTGCTATTAATTTAGTCCTATTTGTACCCCTCCATGCTCTTATAAATGGGGGGCTAGAGTCATTATAAAAAAGGGACAAAAGGAGACATGAAAAACTAGCAGAAACTCCAGTAGAAGCTTTGTAAACATTTCTTCAATCCAATAAAAATATCTCCATGGATGTAAGGCCTGATGCCATCTAAATTTGGCTGAACCACATTAAACCTCATGTACTTCCCCCTTTCTTCCCTTTTCCTCTTGCCATTTAGCACTCTTTCCTCACCTCGGTGACTAAAGAATGGCTCGGGTCCTTAAAGAACCCTTCTGTCGGCTGGATTCAGATTGAACCAAAATCCACAGTCAACATTTTGGCACGCCCAGTAGGACCCTTCTATTCTTTGGTCCTCTCTCTGATTGATTCTGTTTGGATTAAAATGGTAAGAGGAAAGGCCACAAGGAAGTCAAACATTGCCACCAGCCGAGTTGACTAGAAGGTCACACTACAAGCTCTTCTACTGCTAGAACTACTAACGGTCTAGCCTCCCTAGTTCACTGTCAACCCGGCATCACCATTAACCAGACCAGCGAAGCCCAGGCATGGCGTCAGTGCCAGGAGGCACTCGAAGGCTCAATGAAGAGGATAGCTGAAGCATTTCAAATGATGGCCCAGGTACAGGCCCAAAGTGTGCAAAGACAAATGGAAGTCATCACACCCAGAATCATCCCCCAGCAACTATGAGTTGGAACCTCAAATAGAGTCAGTCGTGAGCATGTCTTGAATCGCTCCCCCCCACAACAAGGAGGATACGAGAAGCCACTAGAACTCTAGTCAGAAGTTTAAAGGATTACCATTGATGGTGGAAGAATCATTCCAAAGGGTGAAACAATTAGAGGCACACCCCCAAACTCGAGGTGATCAGGGGCATGCCAAGGAGTGAACTCCCTTCTCTAGGAAGATTGAAATGGAGCCTCTCTTTTAGAAGCTCAAAATTCCCACCTTCTTGCTTTATAATGGAAATAGTGATCCATATAATCACTTGGACATGTTCAACAATCAGATGGATCTCTGGATGAGTAACCTTTTGATCAAGTGCCATGCCTTTCCATCACCCTAGGGGATGCCCCCTGAGCCTGGTTCAGGAACCTTTTGGCCCGTAGTAACAATAGCTGGGAAGAATGTCAGCAAAAATTTCTCGACCACTACAGGGCACTGAAGAGGCAGCTCACACCCCTTGCCACCTTGCCACAATCTTTCAGCACAGGCATGAGTCTTTTAAGGACTACATTGCTTAGTTCAGATGTGAGATCGACAATGTGGAAAGCCTGTCTAACGAGAGCATCTTGATAGCAATCTCTGCTGGACTTCACAAGGATGGCAAGTTGTATAAAAGTATATACAAATCCCCAGTAGCAGACTTAGGAGAATTCTATGATCGAGTTGCCAAGTAGGTCAGGTGGGAGGAGACATATAATGCGAAGAAGTCTAAACCAGACAACATGGGTTAGGGTAACTCAGCAGTTCACAAAGAAGGCCAAGGCCGAGTAACCTCAGTAGTTAGCTCATCACAAGCACTATAGCATCTTATCAGATACTCCTGATAGAATTTATGTAGCAGAAAGGAATAAAGAAGACTTCAGGACTCCTACTCCTTTGCGGGTACCTTGTGTGGGCAAAAGCATGAACAAATTCTATGCATATCACAATGAAGTGGGACACAACACTTCAGATTGCCGAGCTCTCAGAGATGCCATTGAGAATCTGATTAAAAGAGCGTGTTTGAGAGAGTACATGTTGCGACCTATGGCTCAGCAGCCTCCTCGACCACAATGGGATCCTAAACAGGAGCATCCAACCATAGTAAGAACCATATATTGAGCTTGTAATCTAATAGGTAGAAGCATCCCATATCTTTTGTAGCTTGATCCATATAGGTTCTTTTGAAAAATTTTGGAAAGTGTTTGACTCGACCTTGAAATCCTAAGAAATACATGCTTTACAAATGAAGCCTTAAATTGCGACCGAGCTTCACAATTAGCAATCAAAACTTGCAGCTTTCATGTGATCGAACTTCGCAGCTTTCATACGATCTAAAAGCTCGTGCATATGAGCAACTTTCTTAGCTATCGCATGCACGCAGCAACCTCACCATGTGTATGAGCAACTTTCTTAGCCATTGTGTGCATGTGTACGGTTAAAAGCTCGCACGTACGAGTAACTTTCTTAGCCACCATGCACATGTGTGCAATTAAAAGCTCGGACGTACGAGCAACTTTCTTAGCCACCGTGCGTATGCAATGACCTTACTGCTCGTACGAGCAACTTTCTTAGCCATCATGCATTGCAATCTCATCATACATGCGAGCAACTTTCTTAGCCACTGCATGTGTGCAATTAAAGGCTTGCACGTATGAGTAACTTTCCTAGCCACCGTGTGCATACGACAACCACATTGTGCATACGAGCAACTTTCTTAGCCACTGTATGCACACAACCTAATTTTTGTAGCTATCATGCAACCTAAATTTCATAACTATCATGCAAATTGGACTTCGTAGCTACCATGCGAACCAAATATCGTGGCTCTCATGTGACTGTGCACCTTAGTATCATTCGACCTATTTACATATTGCTTACTGATCAAAGGTATTACCGATTGGCTATTTGATTATTTTGGAGAATTAACGTTTGTTGTCTGAGAATTACAAGGCAAAATAGCTAAACATTAAAAGGGAAAAAGAAGATTTTATTAAACAAAAAGCCTCAATGAGATACATATACATCACAAAGAGTCAAAGTACAAGTTAGGAAAAGTTACTCAGGAAAAACTATAGCCAATTCTTTTGGAAGAAGGACTAGCATGTAAGAGGAAAGCTCTTAATCAGAAGACAAGTCACTGAAGGAAAAGCCTCAACCGATTGAAAGATTGTCGACCTACCTAAGCCCTCAGTTTTCTTCCTCCAGCCTTGATTGCCAGAGGTTGGAAAATCTAGGAAAGCCCACTGGAGCGGCAGAAAAGGAGAAATCTCACAAACGTGAGGATATAATCCGGGATCCATATGAGATCCCTCCATATGATAGGAAAAGTGTGGATTTCAAAGCTCCTTATGTAGCAGACCATACATGGCTTACTCAAAAGGCAGAACATCAGGATATCAAGGGGTTTATCTGAACAGCCATTTGAACCCTCTTTGAGAAAAGAACAAAAATTTCCTCATGCTTTAAATAAGCTTAGCCTAAAGGAGCCAAAGGATCTAGAAGGGAACCCCCAACCACTCTTATTTAATGGCTTGGAAGAAAATGAGGCCATCACACTAATAGCCATGAGATGTGTTTGACTTGGAGAAATGAAATGACAGGGTGATTTAAAAGGCTTTGACTACACAATTGCCTATGACTGACACTAGAAACATCTTTCAGACTTAGAACTAGAATGGGCTAGATAAGGGCCTAGCCACAGAAGCTTATCCATGAAGTCCCTTGAGTCTTATAGAGCTCCAATTTGCTAGAAAGCACCTTGCGAAGGAGAGCAAGTGCATGAAGCACACAGTTTTACCAAAATAAGTCTAACTCCCAGCTCACAAAGTGAACTAAGAGTTAAGAGGCCAATGATGTCAGTAGAAATTGGAGTTATGCAGAGGGCTGACTAGAGCCTAGGGAAAGCTGAATCTGACTTAGTGACGAGTGCTCCAAATCACTATATAAAAGCCTTCAGCTCATGAAAGACCCAAGCTCACTGATTGAACAAGCTCGAGGTCGGGAACTAGCAATGCCTTCAATGTGCAGGCTCAAGCACGCAATAGCATAGCCTCATTCAGCTAGAAGCTCACTAAAGTCAAGCATAAAGCTAACAAATAACTTGCATCACCATTCTGCAAGTGCGGCCAACAAGCCCCACTTACAGAAGGAAGCCAGCAGAAGCCAGTCCCTAGTACCCTAGGTAGTCTTGTACATTTAATATTTAATGTAATAGATGTACAGTTAATTTAGTCCCATTTGTACCCCTCCATGCTCCTATAAATGGGAGGCTAGAGTCAATGTAAAAAGGGGATAGAAGCAGACATGAAAAACTAGTAGAAACTTTAGGAAAAGCTTTATAAACATTTCTTCAATCTAATAAAAATATCTCCATGGACGTAGGGTCTGGTGCCATCCAAATTTGGCCGAGTCACGTTAAACCTCATGTATTTCCCCCTTGTTCCTTTTTCCTCCTGCCATTCAGCACCCTTTCCTTACCTTGACAACTGGAGAACGTCTCGGGTCCTCAAAGAACCCTCTCCATTAGCTGAATTTGGATTGAACCAAAATCCGCTATTAACATTTATCCACCTAGAACAGTCAGTCAGATATTTGAGTATAAAATATGGCATATTAAAATCAAGTTGGTTTTTGATCATCCATATTAAAAATGACTCATCCTCCACAATTTGTGTAAAATTTGTGACCCTTGGAAGAATCACCTTGCATAAAGCATAGTGTAGGATCCTATCTTTAGGGGATGGGCTAGTAATGAGTAGTTTCCCACTTCCATCTTGAGGGGTAGAATAAGGAAAAAGCATCCTAATAGCTGATTCCCTACTATAATCAGGAAAGGATCCTATAGTAAACTTAGGTGGTGATGCTTCCATGCCAAATTCAGTTATAGAAATTTCTAAATCTACTACTATGTGTTTATGCATCACATAACAAGATAGCTTATCATCAGTAGTAGCCAAATTTGCATAGAATATCCTAACTAGCCTAGGAAAAGTTGTTCCTTTACAAGTCAAAAAATTTTCTGACTTATATTTTGCTAGTAATTCAAGTAAGTGAGTAGTCTCTAACAATTTTTCACTAAAACACTTAAGTGGTTCTACCTTTCTATTTGCTAATTGTAGATAAGCAACATAATCACTTCGTGATTGAAAATGTGACTCCTCTTCTATTGGATTGGAAGTTTGTGTTACTGATTTCTCCTTTCTTTTGGTTAGTAATTTGATTCTCTTTGACATTTTGCTAAGATTTTAGGAGTTAGGGCTTTTGAGTTAGATTTGGGATCTAGTGATTTTAAGATGTTTTGATGAAATTTTTTAGATAGAAATGTTACATTTGATATATCTAACATTTCTATAAAGAAATTTATGTTAAAAGAGGGTTGGGGTTAAGATTTGAGTGAGTAAGAGAGAGAGAGAGCTTTCGACTTTTGCAAGAAGAAAAAATGTTGAAATGAAGATGAAATCAATTTAGGTATATATAGAAATGTACTATGAATCAATTCATGAATCAATCTAGAGAGCAAATATGAAATAGTGAATCAATCTATGAATTGATTCAGGTATGAATTTTTCATTAGGATTCTTATATGAATCAATTTAGGAATCAATTCATCCAGGCTAGTTAAAAATTTTCAAAAATTTTGAAAGCATCCCGAAAGATTATAAATTTGGTGAATTGATTTGCAAATTAATTCATAGTGTAAATTTTCAAGATGTGAATCGATTCATGAATCGATTCAAAAACTCAAAGAAATCCTAGAAAAATTTAAATTGTTGTGTGAATTAATTCAAGAAATCCTAAATATAGTTTTCATGCAATTTTGTTATAAAATGGTTAATAGATGATACATTTACCATTCCATGATCAATTCAACACCATTGAAAACTTAATTCTCACTTCAAGTACCTACAAAACAGACTTGGGGAAATCTTCGATGCCTGAGTTAGAATTTTGAAAGTAAATACAATCAAGCATAAAGGATAAAAATATCAAAATATTGAATATTGGCTAAGTAAGATTATTTTCTAGGCAGTTTAACATTTATATGGTGAGAGCAACTACTGTCCAAGAATCATAAGTTGCTTCTTTGTCTCCCCCAAACCTACAAAATGGAAATTATACTTGCATTTATGGTACCCAATAAATCTTAAGTCTAGATTTGTTTGTAAACAAAGCAAGATTTCTATTAGAGGTAGATGTTTTAGGTAACTAAACTAATTTCTCATTTGGTTTTAAAATATAAGTTCCATTTCTATATGGACAATGTCTAATGTAATTTCCTTTCTGATTATAGTAAAAGCAGGTTATGTAACTAAAGTTCCTTTTTGACTTAAAAGTCTGAGATATTTTATTAGATCTACTTTTATTTTGCTGTTTATATCCTAAACTAGTCTTATTTTGAAATTTTTTTTGATTCTATAACATATTGTTCAATCTCATATTACTATTAGTAAAACCTTGTAAAGCTTTGGTCAATGTATCTATTTGAGATTTATAAGTTTCACATTGATTACAAACTTTACTTTCACTTAACTTTTCAGGACCTCATAAGTCATGAACCTTCTCTATTTATTCTAGACTTTCTCTAAATGTCACAAACCATCTCCAAAGATCATAAGTCTTCTCTATATATGTGAAGTGTCTTATCCTTAATGTAAGTTAAAAGAAATAAAAAGAATAATGTGAATATGAGAATTTTATACAAGTGATTAGCTTGCTACTTTCAATCAGACAATATCTTTGCATGCCTCACTTGTAAGATTAATAGAGATACTTATAGGAGAGTCCAAGAATCTTAGCCTCCAATGTAGGAGTACCACTAGTGGCTACAGTAACTTACATCCCATTCATGAACTTTTACCCATGTTCAAGCACCAAACCTATTATTCATGTCCATTAAAATAAATTTCATTTATGACATTAAAATCATTCATTTATAATTCTACATCAAATGAATGGAACATTGTATCTTGGATTTCTCCATTATATGAATTAAAATTCTTTTAAAACCAATAAAATTAAGCTAAAATACACCAAACCCCCTATACTTTAGGTTATGTGTATATAACACCCTAACCTTTAAAAAGGTGCATCTACCCCTTCATACTTTAGGTCATGTGCACTTTAGCCATGTTGACGGTATATTTTGGTTCGATCCCAACCAACGAGAAGAGTTTTAAGGATTCAAACTGCAATCTAGTTGAACAAGCAATAAGTGAGGAGATGGAGAGGAAGAACAGTTAGAATGGAGAAGGGTTCTTAATGTGGTTCAACTAAAACCAGGCAACAACAGTCTCTATGTCCATGGTAGCTTTTATTAATCTAGAGAAATTTTTATAGAGTTTTAGTATGGTTTTCAGACTTTCCATGCCTTACAGTGATCTCCCTCCTCTTATTTATAGAGGCTGGGAGGTTACAAATGTAATTTTATAATTTGCAATTCTATTACATTAAAATAAATGTACAAGACACCCTAGACTATTGCAAAATGGCTTTTGCAGACTACTGACTAATTTCTGAAGATTACTTTCTATAGGTGGGCCCTACATGTTGCATCTACAAATTGGTTGCACATTAAGTCTAAATGGGTGCCTACCTTAGATTTACCCTTGGTGACCTCTTACTTGGCAGGATGTTGTGTCCACCAGCTGGCACTCAGTTTGCCATTGCTACTAGCCTTTGGTCAATGAGATTGAACTTGCGAGCTTGCCTTTGGCAACAAGAGCTCATGTATAGCGAGTTATTGGCTATGCAAGCCAGGATTTGTCCCTTAGTGAGTTGGGGCTTTTGCCTTGTTCTGTGCCCATTTGGTTAGTGATTTGACAAGTTTAGCTCTTTTCTCACTTAGATTGATCAGTTGCTAGACCTTTGCCAGCCCATCTCGTGCAGTACCAGAAAATACTCATAACATTAGGCCCCTAACTCTTAGCTCACTTTGCAAGCTGGGAGTTGTAGTTTTGCTGGCAAAAGGCTTTATAGATTACCCTGTAGTCAAAGTCTTTAGTCAACCTATCGTTTCATCTACTCGAGGCCATACCTTTAGTTATACATGTTTCATAGCCATTGGCAAGTCTACCTTGTCTTCTTCCAAGGCATTTAATGAAAGTGGTTAAGAATTCTCCTAGACTCTTTGATATGACCAGGCTAGTCTATTTAAAGCATGGGAAGTTCTTCTTCCTTCTCCATTGAGTGATCTGATGGTTGCCTTAGATAAGCTCCCCATATTTCTAATGGTGTGCCTTTCTGGCGAGGCATGTATGGTCTGCCACTTAGGAAATATTTATAGGCAATCCTTCTTTGAGGATTTTGAAGGATCTTGTATAGATTTTGGATTATTTCCTCATGGTGATGCCCTGGGGTTTTGCCTTTCTAGCCACATTTGCTGGCTTCTTTTGAATTTTTAGTGTTAGATGGAGAGCTAGAAAGGAGCTCTGTACCAGGGAGGGTGGCCAGAAGAAGATTAAAGAGCAAACGTGCCCACTGATCCTCTTGTTGGTATTGGTTAGAGTTCATCTCTATAAAGCCAATCTTTTTTCCAAAATGTAATAGATATAGGCTTCTCTTGCTTTGATTTGTATTTTGACCCTTGATGATGTAGATTTACCTCGTTGAATGAGGCTTTTAATGAATGAATTTTTCTTCATGATTCTTGCATGCTATGTTGAATATTCTGCATATCACAGATGATAATGTTAATTTTTGCAAATCTCATTAAAGTAAAATATTTGAGTAACCAATCATTCATGCTTCCTAGTGAGCAATGAGTTTGGGAATCAGAGTGCCTTAATGAGTAGTATATAGGTCACATGAGAGTTGTGCCTAGTAGGAAATGCTGGGTTTCAGCACAGTAAGCACAATGAAATAATTAAAAATTTTCAAAACCCACCAAGGATCCATGCCTAAATATAAATTAGTTAGCTTAGTTAATACCTTATTGTGTTACATTTATATAGAATGCAGCAACACAGATCAGCAGTTTAATGCAAAATCAACAACACTAGAATCCGTCTCCTTGATGCTGTGGCTAGATGTGATGTTATGGTTGAATGCAACAACCCAAATTTCATTTCCTTGATGTTGTGGTTGGATGGGATGCTGCGGCTGAATGGTGTGCTATAGCTGGATATAGAAATCACCAATACAGAATGGTAGATCCGTGACTCTATGGTATCCACTCACGAGCAAGACATAACTCCGATTTGCTGGATGGATTCACCTCTCTCACTGTGTCTCTGCTAGAATAGCTCTCTCTAGTTTTCTAAGATCTCTCAATGGTTTTTCTAAAAGCAACTGTTTCAATTTGGCTCTCCTTCTTTTTTTACTACACCCCATTAATCCCCTTAATGTTATCTTTATAACTCTAGGGTTTTAGTAAGAAAAAACCTAGGCCCAGTTTAACTGAAAGTCCTAGTCCTAGCCTAACTAAGAGTCTTAGTCCAATAGAAAGTATGGAAAGGCTTTTGGGCTTTAGTTATTAATTTAGTCTAACTAATATCAATAATTAAGCCCAATGTAATATAATTTTAATAAAGTCCAAGAGAAATAATATTATTTTAATATTACTTTAATATTAAATAATATTACATTATAATATAATAATATAATCCAATATTATATC
>JANHAO010011098.1:0-17201 GCA_026873985.1 Saraca asoca | reverse complement strand
TTAAGACTAGGAAAGCAACAACAAATAAAAATAACATAATCAGAACGTGGACATGTTTCAGTCCTGAAGCATTTTCCTAACACATGCTTGTTTGATAGCTGGGTAAAATTTAAAATATGTATGTGCAATCTCAATGTGATCCAAACCCAGATTATCAATTGCAGGTTTCCGGAAAATAACAGGGTTAACTAGAGTCATAAGCACAAGCTTTATGTCATTTTTATGAGTATACTTTTCAACTTCATGTTTGCATATCACAATTAAACAGTGAAATAGAGCATGAATTATTTACTCCGCTGTTTAGCAAACTACAATCTAAAATGTTGACTAACATTTGCAGGCAGATTTGTTTTTAGCACCTCAGATATTTGCAGCAATCACAAAGTTCAACATTGACATGGTAGTATTCATGTTAAAATCATCGATTACATTTTCTGGCCACTTTTGCATAATCCTTGAACGACAGAAGAAATGAAATATATATTGTTTGGGATGCAATCGTTCATTACACATCAGTCCATTTACACACAAATAGCTTGATCTTTGTTTGCAATTGTCAAAATCTTAAGTTACTTAAACTTATTTTATCCATTTATTGTTGTTGCAGACGGATTTCCCGACACTGGCAAGACTATATGAGGCATATATTGAGATCCCAGCATTTCAAGATGCTTTGCCGGAAAACTAGCCAGATGCTCCCTCACAAGCACACTGATAGAACCAATAATCCAGTGGTGGTACTCGATCTTGGAGTCTTGTGATAGTAATTTAAGGAATCACTCAAGGGATTGATAAGCGAAAAAATATTTTCACATTTATTTTCTCTTATACTCTGTCTCTTAGAATGTTAAGTTTAATTTAGTGAATTAATTTTGTTTTGTGATTTGATCAAAATTTGAAGCTTAATTGCTTAATACTAGATTTTTTGACACTATTTCATATTTCGGGTTATAACTTGAATTCTTGACGTCGGATTAGATTGATCTTTATATAGTTGGAAATTTAAGAAAAAACTCTGCAACTTTCATGTTGAGGCTAGAGCTCAGGATTTTCAAAATTTATTGTGAAGTTATCTAGTATTTTTCCTTCTAAATTGATCTTGTCACAATGATTGAGTCATAAGCTTCAAGGGGTTAAATGAGGTCAAATCAAAACCCAAAGGTCCCTAAGGACCAGCCTAATTATTTTAAGGTTTAAACTTAATGAAACTATATAGTTTTGAAGGTAATAGAGACTGAAGTGAAACCATCGTTTTTACTTTGCAGTGGACTGGTTTTATGTTTAGACTTTTTGTAAGAGTTTAAACTTTTTATTTTGGTTGACTTGTTTAGAATTTTGGTTAGACTTGTTGTCTTGTTAGTTTAGCCTATTGTGGTTTAGTGATAGTTATTAGAGAAGACTTGTTTTCCATAGAATTCAGATTACATAAATTTATGAAATTGAAGAGTGTTTATCTTCTTAGAGCTTCCTCTTTTAGGGTTCTTTATAAACTTAGACTTATTAAAAAGATTTTTTTTTGTGACTTCAAATCTGTCACTTATCATTCCCCTTCTTTTTTATTCCGAAGTGTGGTGTGAATATCATTCTTTTTCTTTTTCTCTTTATTGTTGAATTGGAAAAAGGTCCTTGGACATCTCAATAAAAGATCACACCACCTTGATTTTTATTTGCCTTGTTCCGTGGATTTGTTGAAGACAATATTCTATATTCCTTGGTTTTATTTGGTTGGCATGGAATATTTTGATCACCATCTGAATTTTCAGTGCTTTTTTCTCCATTTGATTGATCAAGAGATGTTATCTACTGGCAAACCTCCCAAAATTGCAACAGGGGCAGCTGGTTTAGCATGAGGTTGAACTTTAAAAGAATTTTATAATATACTAAAGTCCCAATAATTGTTGTTATCAGCAACATTACTTGCCCCTTGCATTATATGTATTGGATAAGCTAGTGATTTGGGTTTTTATGTCTAAATCTTATGTTTTGTTGTTCTTATATACATTATCAACATGGACACTTGGTTCTCGACATTTATGCTTATTGTTTCTGTGTTGCTTTGATGGTCTTTTGAGTCCAACATGGGTCAAAGTTTTTAAGAAAAATTTATGGAATGAATCAAGATTTAAATTTAATTCAGTATTAGTGTAGAATAATTTTACATTATCATTACTCATATATTATCATGTTATTAAAATATTATTAAAATATTATTAAAATACTTATCATAAAAATTTAGTTATTTTAAAGGACATATAATTAAAAGAGAGATACTAGAGACATTTTCTTTTACACAGAATGGATCCCAATTTAAAAAATATTTAGGAATATTTATTGAGTCGGCATTCTTTTGTTTTTTAAACCAAAAGTATATCAAAATTAAATTAAAATTATGAGTTAAAGATGAAAGATATAGATTTAGCTTGCATCACAGACTAAAGGACAAATAATTCTTGAGAGCATGTTACTAGCTCTGCCATTTTCAGGATGCTCTTCGATGTTTCACATATCATTGACATTGCCAAACCTTCTTTCATAGAAGTCCATCGTTCAGACCTGGTTGAAGGTGGAACTGGATTAAAATATTTACATGGGCAAAGCTAAGAATACGAGCATCGTAGATTACCAAGCTTCTTACATCATCGTAATGGTATCCCATGAAACAAACACAAACGAAAGTGGAGGACATGTTTTGAATCATATCACTATAATTGAAGTTTTGTCAACAATGTTGTAAGGCACTTGATTCCAATTTTGGCAATTATAACATGTTATTATTATTATTTTTTTTTGTAATTACAATGGAGTGAATTTCCATGTATACTTCATGATAATATAGCAATTCGTGCTTCTAGAATAGAGAAATAGTTAACTTTTACATTGATAATTATTTCATTTCACATTTTCTATATCGTGTCATGCACTTCATTCCTTCAAAAGTGTCTATTTCATAATCTTAACAAATTAGTCAATACTCTCAATTACTCAAATCAGCCATTGGGTGACCTTAAACCTATTAGTCAATTAATGTTCCAAACTGCAGGTTCTATTTCTTTCTACTTCTCTGTCCTCTTCTTTTTCATATTGTTGTTAATTTGTGAGTTACCTTTTTGTAGGCTGTTGTTTTCATCCCCCAATTTTTGCGCATATGAAGGCCCAAATCACATGACATGCAAGTAGGAAAAGCTGAAATATTCAAGTTGCACACAAACTGACTAAGATGCACCTTCTTAGTTTTGAACTTATCGTTCTAGTTCTAATCTATGCCATACCCATCAATTTAGAGTGTTGAGAGGGACATGATTAAGATATGACAAATGATGTTCTATACCACGTTGGACAAGACTTGTTCTTCATGGACCATGTCCTTCCAACAAATAGATGACACGTCCTTCATACCACTCAATTATGGTATACGTGGTTTTTTTGTGGTGCGTAGAATATGAAATCGGCTATTGTCTGATTTACTGTATTGCTTTGGGCCAATGTTTCATCTTGTGGATTATAAGAGCATAAACAGAGACATGAAATAAATATAGACACAGCAAAACAGCAATATCCAAAAATACTAGGACACAACACGGAATGAATATATGTATGAAAATGTTACATAATATATAATTATTAGTACATCATCAAAAAGTATATAAAAATATATCTAAAATATTCCCTAAATCATGTTTAAAAGGCATTTACAAGTGTCAAGTATTATATTTGAATAACTTTAGTTCTTAGGTGTGCTTCATAGAGATGTTGAGGTATCGTGGAGTATCTGACACGAGTCTCTAATCCATGCTTAAATGCGGATTTAATGATGTAGGAATATGTCGTGATTGTTTGGTTGATATTAATTATATTTCTGTAAAGCAGTTTGATCTAAGCTGTTAAATCTTGTGACTTTGGCTAAATAGATGCAAACTGGGACAAAAAGGATCTTTAAGTTCAGTCTACTGTTTGTTGACTTTTCTTACAGGTTTAAGTGAACAAGGTGTAGAATGGATTGAGATGAAAGGTAGAAAACAAGGCATTGTTTTTATTCTAGATTGGGAAACTGAGAGTCATGAGGTTGAGTCCTATTAAGTTTGTAATGGGTGAAAGTGTAATAGTTTCTCTTCTGCTTGTTTTCAATTATCTGTTGGATGCTAAAGCACAAGCGGCTACTGATGATTGTAAGTTCATTTTAATGTTCTCTCCTATGTATTAGATATTTTGCTTGATATGTAGATGGTACCTATAGCATAAATTTTTCTAAAAGAGTTTATAATCCACAAAACTCAGTTATAAAGCTGAAGCATTAAATTAGATAAGCAGAAGCTGTGTCTTCAAGCTATAGGAAGAAGCCTCCACTACAAAGTCTTCTGCATATCTTCAGTGTAAACAAATTTCAGTAGTTTTTATATATAAGCTTTCAGTAACTGAGAGATATTCTTAATTTTATCATTGTGATTTTCTGCTGCAGACACCGCCCTGCAGTCCCTTCAGAAATTGTGGCCATATACACCTCCCAATTGGGTTGGTTTGGATCCTTGTGATGGTTGGGATGGAATTAAGTGCACCAATTCGCGTGTTTCCTCCATGTAATGTCTTTTTTGAATGTTCACGTGAAGTTGCTACAATCTCCTGAATTTACTTTTATGAGATAAACTTGCTTGGTATTTCAGAACATTACCAAACATGGGATTGACGGGCCAGCTTTCAGAAGATATTGGATTACTATCTGAACTAGAGATTTTGTAGGTCTCATACTTTCAGAGCTTTCTTATGAATTAGTCCTTTGTTTGAGGCCTAATTTTCCTTTTCTTATAGGAATCTGTCTAACAATAAGGGCTTAACAGGATCACTTCCAAAAGAAATTGGAAGTTTGATGAAGCTGTCAAATTTGTAAGGCCTTAGTAATTGATGCTAAGATTATAACTTAATTATGAGTTAGTTTAATCACATGATACTAAGTTCTAACAAGTGATTTATTTTTTTTGTATGTATATTGTAGAAATCTTGTCGGTTGTGGTTTCACCGGTTCTATTCCAGATGAGATAGGAAATCTGCAGCAGCTTGTCTTCTTGTAAGGACTTTTGAATCTGTTATTCATGAATAATGTTTTGAAAGAAAAACCTTACTTTGAGGCCTAACAGAAGATCCAATTATGAATCAGAGTTATATTGCATGTTTTCCTTTGTTTTGTCTAACCTTTAGTTTGATTTATCATTTCTTTTTCTTGCATGATGCTCTAAATCAGGTACTCTCAATTGCAGGTCTTTGAATTCGAACAATTTTAGTGGACAAATTCCGCCTTCTATTGGTAATCTGTCAAACCTTAATTGGCTAGATTTAACTTACAACAATCTTGATGGACCGATCCCAGTATCTAGCGGCAGTACCCCTGGTCTTGATAAGCTGTTCAATGCAAAGCACTTGTATGTCAACTATCTTGTGAAGTAAATGCCTTAAAAGTTTCTCCATAATAATAATAAGCTTTACATGTATAGAAATCTATCTTAACATATTTTTCCATATTTACAGTCATCTTGGAAAGAATAAGCTTACTGGTGGAATTCCTCCTCAACTTTTTAGTTCTGAGATGACTCTGCTGCACCTGTATGAACTCTCCTATTATTTGTTTTCCTAGGTCTATTGATATATAATTAAACAAGTTAAATACGTGAAATCATCTGAATATCATTTTGTGCAGGCTTTTTGACAGCAACCAACTTACTGGAAGCATACCATCTACACTGGGACTGGTCCGGACTTTGGAATTGGTGTAAGTACTTGTATAAGAAAAGAAGTTCATTAACAGAACTCTTGGTGGTTTTTGGCTGAATATCCTTTTTGTGGCCACAGGCGTTTTGATCGTAATTCATTAAATGGTTCAGTTCCTCAGAACCTCAGCAATCTTTCAAATGTTACAGAGCTGTAAGCAAACATAAATAACATGCCAAACAGAGTTTTATTCTTGTTTTTGGTATAATGTTAGTATCTGTTGAGGAAATTTTACATTTGTTTAGAGGTTTTTGGCTTTTTTTCTTGACAGGTACCTGTCCAACAATATGCTATCAGGTCCCCTGCCAAATCTTAGTGGGATGAACAAACTCCAATACCTGTAATTAGTGACTCATTAACCTCTGATAATAGTATTAGTGCTACTAAATCCTTTTGTTTCAAATTGAATCTTTCTTGGTGACAACGTCTTACTTTGATAAATCTACTCTGAAGGGATATGAGCAACAATAGCTTCGAACTGTCAGATTTTCCATCATGGTTTTCGACTCTAAAGTTTCTAGAGACATTGTACGTGTTCCCTTTTGAGCTTACTACAGCCATAAGTTCTCTCTCTGTAAGGTTTCAACACCTCATTAGTTCTTGTTTTGCATGGCAGAAAGATGGAGAACATACAACTTCATGGGCAAATTGATGTTTCCTTTTTTATCCAGCATCTGTATTTACAGACCGTGTAAGTACTAGTTGCCTTGAGTTATGACAGTTTCAATATGATGGATAATAATGGCAAAAATAATAATAATAATAATAATAATAATAATAATAATAATAATAATAATAATAATAATAATGCATAGTGATAATTCACTTTGAACCATTTTAGCGCATCCTCTTCAATCAAATAAATGAACAATAAAAAATTTCTGGGTCTTCAAGCTTTGCTATAGTGATTTAAGCGACTAATCATATATGCTCATCTTTGTTATAGTGATTTATAATATGAATGTTCTGACACATGATCAATGATCATAGGATACTCAAGAACAATGAACTGAATGGCACACTGAATATTGGCACCACCTACAGTAGTCAATTGCAGCTTATTGATTTGCAGAACAATGAAATTGACAAATTCGAGGAAGAATCTGTGGTCTTTAATTTCAAGATAATGTAAGTCATAATTATTGGTGATTCTTGAAAACTTCCCAATCTTTCATTATATTGCATATTTGGTTACTTCTAAGAAATTGGTCCCTTGGAATGTAGTAGAACCAATATTTACAATCATTTTCTTCCTATGTGTGTGATATTGACAACATTTTTAACTGCAGACTGAAGTATAACCCAATTTGTGATGAAACGGGAGTGGTAAAGCCTTTTTGCAACATTCCGCAACCCGAAAACTCGTTCACAACACCATCAAATAGCTGTTTCCATCCTCCTTGCAGAACTTCAGATCAGATTCTCAGTCCCACCTGCAAATGTGCTTACCCATATACAGGAACTTTAACTTTCAGAACACCTTCCTACTTGTATGGGGGAAACATGACTGATCTTGAGGAGAAACTTCTACAACATTTTCAATCTAATTATCTACCTGTGGATTCGGTTCATTTGAGTGTTATGTCTTGGAATCCATTTCAAGATCATGATTGTAGTTTGCAGTTACAAGTCTTCCCGTCAGGCCAAGAT
Source organism: Saraca asoca (assembly GCA_026873985.1). Classification (NCBI taxonomy): domain Eukaryota; kingdom Viridiplantae; phylum Streptophyta; class Magnoliopsida; order Fabales; family Fabaceae; genus Saraca; species Saraca asoca. The sequence goes on along the minus strand of JANHAO010011098.1, from coordinate 9,794 downwards.
CGTTTTAATCACACAGGGATTTCTAGCATTAGCTTATTGCTAAGCAACCTGACTTCTGATGCATATTCTTTTGTTGCTGATAACTATGTACATTATGGTAATTATCCCAGCCAATCCTTTTTTTTTTCCACATAATACTAATTAATCAGTTATAGTTATTGCTCCAACTTAAAAAAGCAAAAGAAAAAAATTGAACAAGTTAATAATCTATTGTCTCTTTCTTTCTCATTATTTAGAAGAACCTGGGGGGTCGAGTAAATCATCAAACACTGGCATCATAATAGGAGCAGCAGTTGGTGGTTTTGTCCTGCTAGTGTTATTACTACTTGCAGGTGCTTATGCTTTCTGGCAGAAGAAAAGGGCAGAAAACGCAATTGAAAAATTCGATCCTTTTGGTAAGATAATTATAAACTACGTAAATAACTCCTGCATTTATAGTCAGTCACATGGATAAGTGTTACTTCAGATTTTAAATGTCTGCTTACACAAGTGCAGGGAGTTGGGATCCAAGTGTGCACCATAGTAGCGTGCCTCAGTTACAAGGAGCAAGGCGTTTCTCTTTTGAAGAGCTTCAGAAATACACCAAGAATTTTTCACAAGCAAATGATATTGGACATGGCGGTTATGGAAAGGTCTTGAATGTTTCACTGTGCTGTTCTGGTTTATCTATATTCATTAAAAGTTTCCTTCTCAACTTCTTGATAGTGTGTTTCCTGTCAGTTCAATTTCTTCTTTTTTTGTCACTGATTTTATTTCAAATAGAGCTCTTCCTTTTAAGTGTTTCTGTCGTTAATTAGCTTGGGAAGCTTCTTGAATTATCCTTGTTATAGTATTGGAAAATTTGTCACTTTACATGGTTGAAAAAGCAATCTGTGACAAAATAATCATAGTGTCATGTGTAGTGCAGACAACTATCATTCAAAAATTCGGCGCACCGAGATTAATACTAATGCATGTTAATACTAATCTTTTAGCCAGAGATTTTATGTCAACATATTAGTAACTGAGACATTTGTCAATATGCATATGTTACAAGTCTAATAGGTAAATGTACACAGGTTTATCGAGGAACTCTTCCCAATGGGCAGCTGGTAGCCATAAAACGATCTCAAAGAGTATCTATCCAGGGAGGGCTTCAGTTTAAAGCTGAGATTGAACTGCTATCAAGGGTCCACCATAAAAATCTTGTTAGCCTTGTGGGGTTCTGCTTTGAGCGAGGAGAAGAAATACTTGTTTACGAGTATGTTCAAAATGGAAATTTAAAGGATGCAATTTCAGGTACTGATAAGTGATAATATCCACCTTGTTACCACATCAAACACTAGTGTGGGTGTCTTTTCACAGAAAAATTGAATTATTTGTAATCACATCCACCTTTGGGCACTATTCAGTTTCCTAAGTGTTACCAACTGGCCATTGACACTATTCATGTGTTTGTTACAGAAACTTCCTGTGTCCTTGTTCTAGCTTCTTTCATATAATTATCACAAAATGGGTTCTTGAGTGAGACATGGCAGACTCATGATTGATAGAATGCAAATGTATGCAGGGAAATCAGGGATTAGATTGGATTGGATTCGAAGGCTAAAAGTAGCCCTAGGTGCTGCCAGGGGTTTGGCTTATCTACATGAACATGCCAATCCTCCAATCATACACAGGGACATTAAATCACCCAACATTTTGCTTGATGGGAGCTTGAATGCAAAAGTTGCTGATTTTGGTCTTTCCAAGCCTATGCTTGAATGTGATAAAGATCATATTACCACTCAAGTCAAAGGAACATTGGTATACTATTTTCCAATGCAATTTTTGCTTATTAAAAATTTTGAAGTATGCAGAAATGATTATTCTTTCAGAGTATTATTGGCCTTGAGAATTTCAACCTAATTATCTAAGCATCTTAGCTAAGTACGGTCCAGTCGCATGAGCAAATAAAACAGCAATACCTGCACAGACGCATATCACTGCTAATGCTGTAAAGATCAAATTATATAAATTTGAAACAAGAGAATGAGATGAGTTCTGCTTGGAAATAGAAGAATTCTATAAAAATTATCTTGTGATATGTTTTAAAGTGCCAAATGGAACCTTGGCAAGCTGCAAATTCTAATTAAGTTGTATAGCGATATTAGTCCCTGCACTTGCCTTGCCATACACCTTGCATAACTCAATGCATGCATGAACATGTGTTACAGACACATACATTACATATATATTTGATTTGTCCATAATATCCTTTTGTACCATTAAATCTTGCTAACCTTAACTCATTTGAAGACAAGAAAGATGCATCATCTCAAGCATCTGGAGCAAAATATAATTCCCAAAAATATCTAGAATCCCAGTAAAAAACATCAAACTTGGTTTCTAAGAGTGGTGTTATTTTCTCGATGTAGGGCTACTTGGATCCAGATTACTATACAAGCCAACAGTTGACTGAAAAGAGCGATGTATATGGCTTTGGAGTGCTATTGCTGGAGCTGATTACTGCAAGAAAGCCAATAGAAAGAGGGAATCACATTGTGAAAGTGGTTAGAAATGCGATTGATAAGACAAAGGACTTATATGGTCTTCATGAAATTCTTGATCCAACCATTGGTTCAGGGTCAACACTGAGTAGTTTTGACAAGTTTGTGGATGTTGCTATGTGGTGTGTTCAAGAGTCAGGCGCTGACAGGCCTGCAATGGGTGAGGTAGTAAAAGAAATTGAAAACATGTTGCAGTCAGCTGGTATAAACCCCATTGCTGAATCTGGACCCTCGACTTCAGCTAGTTTTGAGGAGGTAGTTCAAGGGAGTTCTGGCCATCCTTATAGCAACGAATCTTTTGATTCCGGTGGGGTCCTTCCTGTTCTAAATGTTGAGCCAAAGTAGGTGATTTTTCCACATTTGAACTTTAAAAAGCAGCTTGTTTATAAAGTATTGCTTGGCTGAGAAAGAGAGAAAGGGAAAATTTGATTTGAGTTTATATTGCCGTTAGCTAAGTATCTATGGAAATGGTTAATCGACTCTTGTATAGTTGTATTTGATTGATAGATTAGATATGGGGTTGCAGTTGAAAGGACCATTATTTCTTTTGATGTCTGTGATTGTACGAAGATACTAGTTTCGAAACAGAAAATGGCTTGAGTTTGGGTTTTACTTGATAATATTATTGTTTGACTTGATGGGTCATTTTATGATACACAATGCAGAAATGCATTTTTGATCTCTTAATTTTTACTGAAGTTTTAATTTTATCCCTTAAGTTTTGTTTGAAGTAAATTTACTCGTTTTTCATTTTTTTCAAAGTGTCTCCTCCTCTAAACTTATGGTTCAAGCAATAGCCTCAAATTGATCTATAAATCACTTTTTTCATTCACCAATTTTTTTACAATACTAAAGCATTTTTTTCAATTAAATAAAAAAAAAAGTTAACATAATTAGAAGAATTGGATTGTAGTGATACTTCTCTGATCTAGAAAAGATATTGCACAAGAGGTTTGACCAATTTGAATTAACATAGAGCTAATTTTAATCATGGAATATGTCAAGTTACATGTTATGTAAACATTTCTATTAAAAAACTAAACAAAGTTAAACTAATAATTAACATTGCATATTTTTTGAAAGTTAGGGAATAAATTTGTTTCAAATAAAATATAGGAGACAAGATTGAAACTTTAATGAAATTCAAGGGACTAAAATTGCATTTTCGCCGAACTATTAACATGTCTTCATCTAAGTTTTATGTTGCTCAATCTAAACACTATTGTTTATCAAATGTGCCGAGTGTTAATGAACTTTTTTTTTTTTTTGGTCAAGGGGATTAATCTGACAAATATTTCATTGTGCTACTTACACAATTGGTTTCACTGTAATTATCTTCATCTAAGAATTCTAGTATGTTGACAGTAAAAATAACCATTCTTTTCATACGGTGAAGATTTCTACATTGTTAATTTATAAAAGTTTGTATATGCATATAGTTGATAGGTAGCTAATTTGAAACAACAAACTTTGTTTAAGGCATGTAAGACCTGTTTAAAAGTGACAAAGGCCGTAAATCACAATGTGTAGCCATCACATTTAAGTGTTTTGTCCTTTTTGACACAACAAACCAATAAAAATTTCCATTTTTATATTTTGGTTGCAAGAATGGATCCCTCAAACCAGAAAAGCAAAAATTCTAAAAACAGAGGGCATTTTATCTTAATTACAGCCTCTGGCTCAGAAGACAACAGAAAATTAACATCCAAATTAGTGAAAACCTTCCACTTTTGAACATGACAATTATGCACTTTCAGCACATTCCTACTTCTAGTCATTGGTTTCTACAACAATGCGGAGAAATACCATTCATTTTTACTGACCCCCTTATCAAGCTTCATCCCAGCATGCCATCAATTTACCGAATCCAACTCTATCCAACATTGATATGTAAGTTTTGTTAAGCTGCCACCCAAAGCAGAAAAATGGTCAAGCCAGAACAAACCTCCTGGCCTCAACACCCTGTATATATCATACAATGCAAATTCAAGCATAGTATCTGGTATCCAATTGCTCAAAACATGCCTGGAATGCACAATATCCAACGTGTTTTCGAAGAAAAGAAGCCTCTGGGAGACGCTGAGATGCATTGGTGTCAATCCCATTGAAGCAATGAAGTTATTGAATGGACCATCCAAATTCAATGTGCTAGTGATGATTGTCACATTCCTTTCCCTCATTCTAGCAGCAAATGTGCCAGTTCCACCACCTATATCAAGGCCAATACGAATTGTCTCCACTGGTTTCACTTGAATTACTTGTTCTATCCCAAAATCAAGCTCATCATTGTCAAAAAGCCAACGGTTTTTCTCTCTTCCTTACAAATCAAAGCAATCTTTGCAATCAAAATACCCTCTCTCCTTCCTATCATTAAGACACTGATAGCTCTTGCAAGAATAGGCATCCCTATGTTAAGAGAGAGGGAAAGAGAAGATATTATGAAGTCGTACTCAATAATAAATCAGACATATATATTTATATTGAAGATATATATATGAAATAAAGTCTTAATAGGTCTATAATGTATTGATCTATCTAGACTTATCAGTTATCTTACATAAATTTATCACTTATCTAATCATAAACACTAGCACTCTCTCTCAAGTTAGAGCATAGATATCAAATATGCTCAGCTTGTTACTTTAGTTAATGGCTCTACTGCTTCTTTAGTTAAAAGTTGTATAGTTAATGTCGCACGTAATATTTCTTTATCTAATGTTTTATGTCTTCCCAAGTTCACATTCAATTTACTTTCTATTAACCAATTAACATATACTTATAATTGTAGTGTTTTTTTTTTCTAGTTATTGTATTTTTCAATATCTTTTGATGAAGAAGATTTTTGGTAGGCGATATGAATCTGGTGGGTTGTACGTACTTGATGAAAAAGTTCCTTAGCTAATTGCTACATCTGCTACCCTCACTTTGAACAAAACTTGGCCTTTCTTTTCCTTCTTCTCCTTCTTTCTTCTTTTGATGGCGTGAGTCACGATAGTTTCTATCTGGTTGTAATTTTTGGATTACATACTTGGTGGTAAGTATCTAACGTCTGGATATAATATCTGTGAATCCAGCGTCTGGATATAGTATCTGTGGTGATTGGTAGTCGTCAATTTTGGTAAAAAATTAGATCTGTCTAAAAGTACGTGCATAGGAGTTCAGATCTATCCAGAGGGTTTCAAAGTATGTGAAATAAAAAAAAACATATTTGAGTTGACAGGGCAGTGGATCGGAGGACGGCGGACCTTTCTGGGCAGCGTATATAACACACACACACACTCTGTTTTGAGTAGCACGTGAGAACCATGTGCAGAGAACTCCAACAATGCGTGACGGTGATTGAGACACTTTTTAGCGACATACTTCCTCCTATAGCTTCTCCGGTAGTCAGTACATCTCACTATGTGGTCGGATCTTTGATTTGGAAAGTTCTATTACAGTTTTTCTTTTTTTTTTTTACAATTTTGGGGCTATTTTTTTCTAATTTTTTGGTTGAATAATTTGTGATAGTTGACCCCAGTTCTGATCTGAGTACCAAAAACAAAAATCCAACCTTTAAGGATGAAGAAAAATCAAAATGCAAAATCCTCCTTTCAAATTTGATCTGAACATAGACTAGAATTACTAACCAAAAGTTAAATGTAAAAGGCCGAAAGTATCTTGCTTGGAGAAAAGCTGTTGAATACTTCTTTGAGGGGATTAAAATGGCAAATCATCTTACTTCAAATCTTTCTACAGAAAGCACCAAACTTAAATAGATGGTGGATGATTGTTATGGGTGTTTTCTGGAGTGGGCCCAATAAGGCAAGTCTAGCCGAATAAGACTCTGGAAAACGTCAAGATCATCGGAAAGGAACGTCAGCCCGCTAACCGCAAGGAAAGGGCATGAGACGAGCTCAAAAGCGGAAGCCCGTACTCGTTGAGCAGCATTTACCTCGGGTCGTTAAAGAAAAAGCAAGTCGTGTTCAGGGAATTCACCCAGCGAGCTCGGATTCAGAAGGCCATCCATATTAGTATGAGCTAAAAGATTAACAATCTTATCAGACAAGCGACCTCTGCTCCCAAGAGAACAATAAAGGTCTAATCAATGGTCAAGAGCACATCTTCTTAGCCGACAAAACAACCCCTAAGAGGAGACATCCACTTGCAAACCTTGTAGATCTCATCAAATAAAGTCTAAGTTGTCTGTACGAAATAGCTACATGATGTAACTAATGTACAAATCAAGAAATTATCATTGTAACCCCCCTGTTTCTATAAATAGAGGGCTAATCCAATGTAAAGAGGGGAGGGGATAGTAGCAGAAGCTCTGTCAAAATAGAGAGGAAAAGTTTGTACATTGTAACCTAACACACTTGAACAATGAAACCTCCGCCCGCCAGGTAGGAAATACAATCAGCGTGGACGTAAGGGTCAAACAGGCTTTAGCCGAACTATGATAAAAATGTCCTTGGTCTTTGTTCTTACCTCCCTTTGTTCACTTAGTCTGTTTACTCGCATGCTCACAACTCATAATCTGGGTGTTGGCTAAGATATGGGTTTCGTGAACCAGATTTTATTGTCAACAAGGATCGACATTTGCTTGGCCTGTTGTGTAATATCTTAGCAAGTGAAGTCAAAGATAATACTATTCATTGCAATACAATCAAAGATTTATGGACTTTCCTTAAGAAGCTGTACTCAAGAAAAGATAATCTACATCAAAAATACAATTTATGCGTATCGTTGTTTCAACCCGATGGAAAAGGTAAACATATTTCAAAAATGTATTATGATATTAATTATCTCTTTAAACAGTGGAATGCTCTTATTCTTATCACTATGAATATTGAGGCAACGCAGACTCAACGAGAACAATTGGGAGCTCTATATCTCTTTGAAAAGGTAAAAATATTTCACAAATATATTTTAATGTTAATTGTCTCTTTGAACAGCGGAATGCTCTTATTCTTATCACTATGGATATCGAGATGATGTGGACTCAAGAGAAACAATTGGGAGCTCTATGTTTTTTGATGGCTCTATTCCCTAAACTTAACATTACCTGTCAACAAATCCTAACTAGTTTTGAACCACTCGTGTGAGTAAATGCATTTTATCATGTTTTTTGAAATGTCAGAGATGTGCCTTCTCAATCTACAACTCCTAGTGAGTCATCTGCCTTGATTGGATCCAATACTAGAAAGGGTTGCAATAGTAGTAGTAAAAAAAGAGGAAGGGAACGTAATTATAATAATGCCTACACCTGTTATTATTGCAAAGAATCTGATCATATTAAGAGAAATTGTCCTAAGTTAAACAATGCACCACCTCGATTTACACATACTACAACTAGTACTCTTGCATCAGAGTCTTAGCCTACTCGTGGAATAATCATATTTGAAGAGAAGTATGCTCGATATCTTCAACTTTAAGCCTCTTAACAATCATACCAATCTAGTGCACTACCACAATGGTTCAAACAGGTAATCCTACGGTGTATCTCTCTAGTTCTAATATCATATGAGTTATTGATTCAGGTGCTATTGATTATATGACGGATGATACAGGAATCTTGTCTTCTTTTCATAACTCATCTGTTTCTCATATCACTTTAACTAATTTATTCATTAACACCATGTAATGCTAATGCTAGCGTCTGGTGGAGTTGTCCAGAGACTATCTAGCAAAGGTGTTGGCTCAACATAGTTTGCAAGAGACTTTGGCCGGCATCTCCTCCGAGGAAGAGGCTCACAGCCTTTAACCATGAGTCTTTGTGCAAAGACATGGACATTCCCCTCCAATTTCATTATCCATGTATTGTTTTAACTCGTGTTGGAAATTCAAGCAGGTTGCACCAACTGGCATGTGGATCTCATCTGAACCTATTCTTGGTGAGTATCCAAATGGGAGTTTATGTGAGCCGACAGCGAAAATGAACTCATCTGATGTAGCTACACTTGTTAATCTTGAAATAAAATATTTACCTTGAATTACCAGCATGTCGTCCTGTTAATTTTTTAGTTGAAATTTAGGAAGGAAAGATTTCCTTTCTTACATAAAAAGTTATGGTATTTATTGCACAATAGCTGTTACTCTAAGGAGATTTTGAAGACTAATTGCTTTATTTGTTTACTTGTCATTTCTTGCTAGAAATGGTATGGAAGAGTTTACAATTTCACATTTCTTGGGTTTCTTTTCCAAAGTTCACCTCAAACCAAACATAGTTGAAAAGTTCTTTTTTATGATGATGCAGGCCAACCTTACCCTTTTTTTTATCACAATAATTAATAAGAAAACATAAAAAAAAAAAAAAAATTCCTACGTGCCAAAGGTAGTCTTCAAAAGCTCTATTGAAAAAGACAAAGAAAGAAAAAAGACGAGAACTTTACTAGTGGAGATTCTTCTCCATCTTGCTGTAATGGTTTGTTGGCCAATAATCTCAAATAGCTTTTATGGTTGAAGGTTACATCACTATTACTGTCAAAGACAAGTGGTCATGGAAAGATTCAAACCTCTCGAGCCCTCATAGGTCATAACAGTGGTTAATTGCCTTTGTCTATCTCAAAATATAAAATTGAAATATAGAATAAAGTATTATCACTTTTTAAAAGTTTAATATAATTATATTTAAATTTTTTATTTTTAAAAATGTATATTCAATTTTTTTATTTTTTTACAATAAAAAATATTAGTGTAGGTTTAAAGAAAAATAAAAGGATATAAATATATATGAAAAAAGTCTGTATATATTTTTATATAATTAAATCAACTCTTATTAAATAAATATAATTTATTTTTAAATAAAAAAAAAAGGAAAAAAAAAAGGAAATGTTGATCTTAAAAGATGTTTATGAATTGACAGTTGCATCGAAATATGAATCCATTCTGGGTGGTTTGACATAAATACATGAAAAAGAGAAGTGCGATTTCAACCAGCATTCCAACGAGGATAAGATTATTTCCACTTTCTATAGTACGGTCTTCCCACCAAGGGCCTGACAATCAAGATAAAAGAAATTTAGGTCGTTTGATTCAATTTGTGGAAAGAGAAAGGGAATCAAATAAAGAGAGAAAAGAGAATGGAAACTGTTATTTACTTGAAATGTTTGGTTCAGTCATGAAATGGAATCAGATTATTTGTGATTATCTTTGTTATTGTTTGGTTGTCAAGAAATATGATTTGTAGAAATAAAAATACGATCCATTTTATAAACATCAAATTTTATTATTTTTAAAATTTTTAATTTCTTATTTTATGAAAAAAATACTTTTATTAAAAATAAT
>JANHAO010011097.1:0-17199 GCA_026873985.1 Saraca asoca | reverse complement strand
GAAACTAAAGTAATGAGAACATACATTAGGGTTTACTGGTTTTGGGTTCCAAATTGGATAATGAATTGCTCGTTATAGGGGTTTTAATAGGTATGTCTTTAACAGGATGATTCTATATTCTGATTATAGTGAACAATTCGGGAGGTAGGATGCCTGCTGCTCGATATGTTTCTCTGGTTGACACTCTAGAGCAAAAACTACATATAGAAAGCAGGCTTGGAAGCATGAAAGCAAGCAAGTATTTCAGTCTTCTTTCAAGATTTCTGAGTCTCAAAATTAGCAAATCTGAATTTGATAACCTCTGCATAGCAACTATCGGGAGAGAAAATGTCTATCTTCATAATCATTTGATCAGGTCAATTTTGAAAAAAGCATGCCTCTCCAAGATATCCCCATCAAGAAAAAGCAAGTCAGAAGGCTCTCTAAGTGTTAAAATGCCAAATGGGTGTCAAAAGAGTAATCTTCGGTTGCCATTTAAAGATTTTCCCCGATCGCCTCGGAAAGGGAGGACTCCAAATTACCGCAGATTTAAAGAATGTCTCAGCCCTCTTGCTCCTCATGGCAAAAACCATAGTATTTTCTGTGATGATTCTGCCCCTAAAATTCATGAGCAGCAAAGTACTACTGATCCACACTCTGTAGGTATCAAGCCCCCACACTCCGTGGAAGATGGAGAGGAGGTTGTTCAGGATTCTGGCGGCCAAAACATTTATTGCAGGAGTCCTGTTAGAGCACCTCTTGGAATTTTCACAAACACTAAAAGAACATGCAAATTGTTCTGTAATGGATTAGGGTCTGCTACTGTTACTAATACCTGTCAAAACATTGGTCAACTACCTGATACAAGTTCTTTGATGACAAGGTTGGAGCAGAAGTTGAAAACGGATGGATTTCAAATATCAGTGGATACTGCCGGTTTGTTAAATAATGCACTTGATGTTTACCTCAAAAGATTGATTAAACCCTGTTTGGATTTAGTTGTTTCAAAATCCATAGACAAAATTAGTGTTCCAATCCAACCTGGTTTGTCAATGAGTAGATTTCTGCAAAAGCCAAGTGGATCTGTTTCTGCATCTATTTCTGATTTTCGGACTGCAATGGAGCTGAATCCAAATATTCTTGCTGAAGATTGGTCGCTACAATTTGAGAAGATTTGCTTACGTGCATCGGAAGACTGAGCTGAAGTAGGTTGTTTGCTTTTCTTCAAACTGATAACACTTAATGGAATTGTCAAATCCAACCTGATTCTGATGTTCAAGTTGCTGTCATAAGCATTGCTGACATACATAGAAGTGGAGAATATGGAAGTTTTGGATCCGGTGACCATGTTGTGTATATAGGTTTTGGTGCTGACTAAAGTAAGTTTGGAGCTTCATGACATGTCAGACTATAACATATTAACACGTGTAAGAGATCATCTTAGTGAATAGATGAGAATCTCTTTCACCAATATCTATAGAATATTTCTTCATTTCATTAATCATTGTTAATAAATCTTATTTTCAATATTTGTTAACCTGACTTAGTGGTTTCTGGGTCTTTCGCCGATATCTATAGAATATTTCTTCATTTATTAATCATTGTTAATAAAGCCTATTTTCAATCTTTGCTAACCTGAATTGGTATTTTCTTAGTCTATTATCATTCATTCACTATTTCAATTTATATTTGGACCCTTGTATGTCTCTTCCTATTTATAGCTTTTTTTTTAAAAAAAAAAGGTTTTCTTCTTCTTTTAAATATGAGGATAAAACCTACCGAAGAAAGGAGATTTATGAAGATTCTAACATCGCAATTCATTAACTTTTTTGGTGGTGGCATAACTTTTCCTTTGTCAATATTGTACTTGTTAAGTTTTCATCATGACAATAACATATATGAAAGTAATAAGGCTTACCCTTCATAATTTTTTGTGTAAGACTATCATACCCCTAATATGATGTATGGTTTCAAAATGAATCTTAATTATTTTATACAAAAATATGATAAATAAAATATGAAAATAACGTAATTTAGACGAAAGTTGATAAAGCTAGTGAGATGTTCTCTGTTTACTTAAATATCATTTTGTTGACCTGTAAAGACTAGTTTCTAGACTTTTACATACCTCAGTTATATTTTCATGTGATTCTCGAAGTAGGAATGACAGCGGATCAAGTTCGAATGGGTATGACAATATTTATACCAGTATTTGTAAAAAAAAATCATACTCATATTCTATCCATATCCGCGAACACTATAGCGGGTATGAGTACGGATTTATATCCGCGGGTATGGCTATACCTGTCAAAATTTAAAAAAATATATATTTTTCTTAATAGTATTCACGGCTACAGATTTATACCTGCAGGTATGGATATATCCGCTAAAACAACGTCATTTTGATTAATGTTTAAATAAAATAAAATAAAATTTTTATTTAAATTGGTATGGGTACGGATATTTTTTTAATAGTATTCGTGGGTACGAATTTATACCAACGGGTATTGGTATACCTGGGAGTATACCTACCAAAACGACGCCGTTTTGAGTAGTATTTAAATAAAAAAAATAAATTTTTTTAAACGGATAAACAGGTATGGGTACGAGTATTTTCTCATACCCGTATCTGTACTTGTTACGGGTGTGAAAATCATATCCATACCCACCCGCGAATAATTTTTTTCATACTCATACCCGTCCATCACGGACGGATATCCACAAATAAACGGATATGCGGGTAAAATTACCATTCCTATCTCGGAGTTCCTAACTTTGGATGTCAAATTTTTGTTGAAAGTATTTTCATTTTACACCAGCTGAAGATAAATTACAAGATTACGTATTCCTGGTTATAGTCCCATTTGATGCATTATATATATATATATATATATAATATGGTGCCACAGATCTAAAACTTTTAATTTATAGAATAATAAGTAAATAAAAAATAAAATTTTAAATTATTATAAAAATAAATATTTAAATAAAATTAAAATATTATGTTTTTTCAATTTCTCTCTTTATTTATATTAGTGATAAATCTTTCCATTGAATGAATTTTAATATTACAAAATAAACTAAAAATTTATTTTATATAAAAATATCATTTTATAATTTTAATAAAATTTTAAATATATAATTAAAATAATATATCCTGTATAGATTATCATGATATTTTTATTTAAGTGATGGTATTGATTTTCTATTAATAAAACAAAATTTAATCAGTTGTATTAATCTTTTTTTTAAACACTTGTATTAATCTTAATTTAACTATTTTTATAAATCTTATAAATTAAAATAAAAATATATAATTTATTTTTATGTGATCTTTATGCAAGAAATAATATACATATTTTTAATTAAAAAATCAATTATCCATTTGTATAGATTTTATCAATTTATAATTTTATATTGATTAAATTATTTTGGTGATTCATTCAATTTTTAACTAAATTCATATAATTTAAAAGTTTTTAATTAGATTCTTATACTTTTTTTCATTCTCATTGAATATTACTATCACTTTCTTGTTAGATTATATTAATAATTGACCAATAACGATCTACTAGTGATTTATGAAGTGAGAGACAGGTGAGCCATCATTTCCCCTTAAAAAATGAAATAATTTCATAAATGTCATAATTTTCTCTAAATTATTTGTCACTTAGATGTAAATAAAAATTATATGAAAGCTCTATATTAACCATTGTCAAACTACATTCAAAGAGTGTTGTACAAGTATGCCAAATATTAACAAAATCTAAGAAGAAAATGATAGGAAGTATTTAATTAGAAATGATAAATACGTACAAGGATACAATTCAAAATTTTTAGACTTTAAACAGTTAATTAAAATTTGAGTGAATCTATATGGAGTAACAAAAATTTAACCTTTTATATTTATATAATAATTTTAGTTTATGATTACTTTGTATATTAAAATATTTTAAACAATAATTTCAAATTAAGTTTTTTGCTTATAAACATGTAAGCCTTTTGTGCATATATGTGTAAATATATAATGACATATATTGATATTTCTAGCTACATGGTTTTATTTTTTTAAAATGTATTCAAGCATAATTAATAATTATTTTATGATAGAAACTATTATTTTTATTTAATTTTTAACAATTGTATACAGTTTAAATTAAATAATATGATAAATTAATTTATATATATATATATATATATATAGTCAAGTATGTCTGATGAAGCTTCATAAAATGCAGGAAGGAGGGGGAAACTTGCGGGCACTGAGACAAACCATTTGGTCTTACTTAAATAATTGTGACTGCACTTCGTGTCAAGTCAGAAATTTGAAGCTCTCTCTCTCTCTCTCTCTCTCTCTCTCTCTCTCTCTCTCTCTCTCTCTCTATATATATATATATATATATATAAATATATTGCATCCTAATCCTGAGGATGCATTCTAACAATCATGATTCAATGAAGATGTATAGGTTGAAAAGTAAAGCACGTGGGGGCTGTTTTATTTTGTTGTTTATTGACGTCAAAATAAAAAGTTTAATGAATACCCAAATTGAAGGTAGAGTGTGTATATATGGAAGGAAGTGATTGAAGAAGAAGAGGAAGAACTAGGGACACCAAAAGCTTTTTATCGTGATTCAATTAAAGTCAGTGTGTCTCCTACATCCATGGTGATAGTATTTGCTATTCTATAGGTCTTTTCTGTAGTGTTTAAAAGAGTTATAAGACAAGTGTTCTCTTACTATTTTGACAGAGTTTCTGTATATATTTTTCCTCCTTTTTTACAGTGATTTTCCCTTATTTATAGACGTAGGGGGTTACAAAGGTAATTTGATAAATCATAAAAGCAATATTTTCCGCTGCTTTAGGCAATAAATGCTAGGCAATTCATTGTTGATTTTTTGGTGGCTAATCTGTCGGTTTTGAGGATTGACTTGTCGGTTGGGAGTATGTGCCTTCGGCTGCTGACTAGACTTTGATGTTCCGTACCCAGTGCTTGAGGTCACACATTTGACAACCCGGGCTCATGCTAGGTGATCTGTTGGCTATGCGAGTTGGTCTTATTCTCGGGTTTAACCAAGATAAGCCTTTTGGTTTGGCGTGTTTCGACCAGCGAGTTGGAACTTATCCTTAACGAGTTAGAACTTCTGCCTTGACCTTGTCTTGCGTCCTGAGCTCACGACTGGTGATTTGGTGTCTTGTTGAGCGACCTCAGTTTTTGAACGATCTAAGCCTTTTTTGGTTGGACTCATCTCCTATTAGGCTTTTGCCAGCCCAATTTACATTACTCCAAAAATACCCACAACATTAGTCCCCCAAATCTCAGTTCACTTTGTAGACTGGGAATTGCAGTTTGCTGACAAAGTCCATGGTATTGTCAAGTTCTCACTTATAGTCTGTCATGTTGAAAAAGTCTTCACTTACAGTATGCAATGTTATCAAAATCTTTACTTACAATTTATAGTATTGTCATTTCAGATTTCAATCTTATTACTTTATCTGCACCAGGCCATGCCTCTGATGTACATGTTTTATAACCATTGGCATGGCAGCCTTACTTTTTTTGGACCGTTTGATCAAGAACAGTTGTGTACCCTTTGGATTCTTCAGTGAGACCAAACTAGTCTATATAAGGTGTGAAAAACTTCCTTCCTTTTCCACAAGATGCCCTAATGGATACATTAATTGAGCCTTCCATGTTTCTGATAGTTTGGGTCTTTAGTGGAGTGCTACGAGATGTGTATGGCCTGCAGTGACAATCCCTCTCTAAGGATTCTGGGAGGTTTTGTTATAGGAAGCTCCCATGGACAATTCCTCTCTGAGGATCCCGAGAAATTTTGTTACATTCCTCCCTAGCCTCCTCCTAGTCATGCTAAATAATGCAACTCTTTTCTTATTATTCTTTGGCCTCTTTGCATGGTGAGTTAACCATTTGGTTTTCTCCAAGCACCTTTGGGGGCATTCAAGTTAGGAAAGAGGCTTTTAGCTTAGGAGGAGGACAAGGAATAGTTAGGGCGATTTGGCTTGCTCATTGATCTTTTAGCTTGTTGGAATTTAGCCCTTCCTCTTAGGATATGCTAGTTATAGGCTTGCTTTGATTTGTACCCTTAAATCTTCATGTAAATTTACCTCGTTGAGGTTTTTAATGAAACTTTACATTATATTCTTACTTTTTTGGGCACGTCATATTGGTCATTTAGTAGGTCACAGCTTGTAACATGAACGAGTTCCTACAAATCACAATTTGGTAAACATTAGATAAAATGAATACCCGATAAGTCAATCAACCTTAGTTAGCATAGATCAAATTATATAAATGGGCTCTAGCTAGTAAATCAAGACTTAAAAAAATATGTGCTATGTTGAATGACCAATCAGTCGCATTAGTACTTCCTAGTTGCCAATGAATTTGAGCACCGAAGTGCCTTAGTTAGTAGTGAGTTTAAGCACCGAAGTACTTTGGTTGGTAACGAGTTTGAGCACCGGAGTGCTTAAGCGCCTAAGTTAGCATGAGATTGGGTGCTCAGGTAGGTTGTACGGATATGCCTCAGCTAGCATGAATGCCCAAATAGGTTGAACAAATGTGCCTCAACTAGCACTAGATTAGGTGTCTAGGTAGGTCTCACGGATGTGCCTTAGCTAGCACAAGTGCCCAGATAAGTTGCATGGATGTGCCTCAGCTTGCACAATATTGGATCGCCTGAGAGCTGTGCCTTATAGCTTGAATACGGTGCGGATTGGGAGCTATAGTCTACCACTTGTGCTTTACAATCTTTCAAGTTGCTTGACATATTCCTACTTGCTTAGTCCGTGACTCTTGGGATCTTGCCACTAGCCCGTGTGATTGTTTCTGTCTTTGGTGAATGTTTTTGCTAAGCTAGCAACCATTTAGTGTTGTCGTTCACTGAACCGTCAGATTGTAGATAGTCGATCGATTCCTAGATCCAATGGTGAGATGGTGTACGATATAAATTGAGAAAAATCCTTTCCCCATTTCATTCACCATTTGAAATGTAAAGCTTCAATACCCTTCTTTCTTGTCTTCTCCATCAAGCCTGCATCCGTTCATTGTCATCTACTTCTATCAATACTATTCCAACTTATCAGGCTTGAGGTTCAAGTTTAGATTGCTGAGGACTAACTTCGCACACGTTCCAGTCCTTCTTCCTCAAGTGATATGATAAGTTTTCTTTCTCTGGTTTGGTTTCCTGATGTCTTCATTTTGTGGTTTGTGCACAATTTACCTACTCATAGTTGAAACAGCCTAGAATGTTAGTTGAGCTTGTTTGCCTATACATTTTTTTTTGTTTGGTCCAATTTATTTGGTTGATTCATCAGTAGACTCTAGTGTTTCTAATAATCATTTCAAGTCCTTCATCCATTTGCTGGGTTTTATCGTCCCAACACTTGAGTCCCTTTATCTTCTGGAGCTTGGGTCTTAGATGTGTATAACCTGTCGCATAAAAAACTATTAGGCCTAGCTTTTAGATATGGTTTGCTTTTAGCAATCTGACCATTCCTTCTTCTTGGGTAGATAGTAGCTTATAAACATCGAGCTCACCAAATAGGGAGTGATGAAGAACCTGACTCTCCAACCCAGAGAAAGGAGCTGATGTGACCTATAGGTGAAGCGACCTCAAGGAGTGGCGAGGTTGCTGGAGAATTTTGTGTTTGTCTAGACCCTATTGGAGGCCAGGAGGTTGTTACCAGTCAACAATCTCTAAATCACTTAGTGTTTAGTCACCACATTTTGACCATCGACTTTGACAAGCTTCAGGGCATAATTCAGACATTCTGACTCTCTAAGGGATGTCACATTATGGCACCCTCTTCTAACAATTACGCTACTTACCCTCCTCAAGGATTTGTGGCTATCAATCCCCAGCATTTTAGCGCTA
This sequence comes from Saraca asoca, assembly GCA_026873985.1. NCBI lineage: Eukaryota > Viridiplantae > Streptophyta > Magnoliopsida > Fabales > Fabaceae > Saraca > Saraca asoca. Next base: position 9,325 of record JANHAO010011097.1, on the reverse strand, counting down.
GGTTTAGTTCTTGATGCAACCTTACATTATCAATTTATTGAATAAATTAAAACTTTAACCATTCTAGCTTTCCCCCAACTTCTACTCTCAACTGACTTCCTCGGCACTAGTATATTTGAGGAATGATCTCCCGCCACCATCTACCAGGGTTCTTTGCTACCTTTACAGCATTAGGAGTACAGGCCTATTGGATGTGATTTATTTTCTTTCGGCTTGGCAAATCGAGTATAAGAAAATTTTGCCACAGGGTGACACTAAGGGAAAGTCCAACTTAGGGAATTACAAAACCCCTTAGTTCTATGTCTCCTACCCATCTCTGTGTTATCTTAACAACATTGGCTTTATTCTTACTTCGGGTGAGCGAGCCGAGGATGTTCGAGCTTGATAAGTTATTATATTTGTTTCTTTGGTTCAAACACTATTTCATTTTGTAGATAGGGCTGGCAAGAAACCAACAATTGAGGCCAAGGAGCTTGGGGTGTTAGAATAGTTTGTTGCTTTGGACAACCTCAAGAACAATTTTAAATTTGACGAGGGGCTCCTGCGCTTACACAAGCATGCTCCAGCTTTGAATATTGAGCTTACTAGAGAGATTAGAGCTTGTCAAATTAAGGGGGTCAACCTAGCTAACTTCAAAGACTTCGAGTGCATGATGAAGCTCATCCTCTAGAAGCCACCACCCAGTCTTTTTGCATCTACCTTATCAGCTCCTGATGCCGACGAAACCTCCACTATTGTAAGCCAATCTTTGGCCTTGGCAACAACACCTTTATAGGAGCCGGCTCCCACCTTGCATCCTAAGGTGATTGTTGCAATTGAGTTCGCATCTCCTTCTGAGCCCCCTACTAAAAAATGGAAGAGGGACAAAGGTAAGAAAGTTGTAGTCACCCGAAAGTGGATGGTGCCCGAGGCCGAGGCCGAAAAGCTATATACTGGACTCAACCCTAAAATGGAAGAGTACCTAAACTTCCTTTTAGATAACATTGATGTGATGTTGGGGCCTCGCAATAGGACTAAAGCATTAGAGTTAAAGGACTTCTCGGTTGAAGGATTGTTGAGTTATGCATTATGTCATGGTTTACTAATAAGTAAAGTCCTTTTATCCTGGTTCTTTTGTCCTTTTTGTGATCTAACTTGACTATTTAGTTTTTCAAAATTTGCTGACAATAATGAAACTAAAGAAGGTGTTTAGAGCTCATGATGAGGAAACAACAAAACTTGAGGAGGGCCTGGTTGATGCGACCACTAAAGCGTTGGAGTTAAAGGAGAGAGCTAGAGACACTAAGGTCGCTCAAAAAGAGGCTGAGGTCACTCTAAAGGAAGTTGAGGTTGCTCTATCTAATGAAGTGGCAAATCACGAGGCTGTCACGCTGGACCTCAGTAAGGCAGTTAGCGAGTTGACAAAGATAAAGGGTGAACTAGATGCAGTAGTTCAACTGCTGTGGAAGCAGTGCAGCAAGCTGAGGCTGCTGAGAGGGAGCTTAAGGGGGTGAGGAAGGAAGTTGCTTTTAGGAAGGAAGAGGTCACCAAGGTCAAAGCAGAGACTGCCACACTAGTTGCAAAAGCAGCAGAGAACGCAGAGTCTAAAATTAACTTCTCCTTCTTCTATACTCCGTGGGCGCGACACCTAAAGATGGATTTCTCCTTTTTCGGCAAGGATGCCCTTGAGGCTGTTAAATGTTTTGAGAGAACTGTGAAGGGTATTTCTTCCAAGAAGGGTGTAGAGTCCACAATTGAAGCTTCTCCTATTAAGGGTGTTGTTCAAAGAGGGAGTGGCTCGCAGGTCATGGAGGCCACTAGCAATCAAATGATGGACGACCTACTTGCTCGACCTGTTGACCCTTCCCCCCAAAAAAGGCTTAGCTCCTGAGGATCCAATTTCCTAAGTTACAATTCTTTGTAATTTCAAATTTCATCCTTAAACTTTGTGTTTAATCTTGAACTTCATATGAATTTGCCTCGCTAAAGGGAGATATTAGATGAGCTTTTGTAATATTCTCGTCTATTTCCTCTTAGCTTCCATAATTGAATGTTTCATATGCTGTATATAATAACTAGCAAATCATGAACAATAGTTAGGCTGAATGTAGAGTAGGTTACGCCTCAACTGAATTTCCATGATCAATATATAACTCGCTTCCCATGCAAGACTTCATTGTGACTTCATTCAAAAACTAATAAATGTGAACATAAAAAATTTGAGGAAACACTCAAGCGATTTTTCTAATTTCTGAATAATTTTAGAAGATTGGGACCTCTATTGATAGTACGGGTGAATGTGCTCAACATTCTAAGCATAGGGAAATTCTGTTCCATCCATGTTTGCCAGGTGATAAGCTCTATTGCCCAGGACTTCCTTAATAAGGTATGGGCCTTCCAAATTTGGACCAAGGGTTCCTTTGTTGGCCTTACGAGCTCCAGGGAGAACAAGGCATAGAATGAGATCATCAACTTTGTAGCTCTGAGCTTGAACCTTTCTATTGTAATACCTTATAACCTGTTACTGGTAGGTCACGACCCTGAGGCGAGCCATATCTCTTATTTCTTCTATAAGATCAAGATTCACAACGAGCAGTTGGTTATTGTCATTTAGATTAAAAATAATCTTTTGTTGCAATGCTACTTCAAGTTCTGCTGGGATCATTGCATCAGATCCATATATCCTCGAGAAGGGAGTTTCTCTTGTAATGCTATGAATTATGGTTCTATAAGCCCAGAGCACTTTCTACAATTCATCCACCCATACTCCTATCTTGGCCTCTAACTTTGTCTTCAAGATGTGCTTGATGATCTTGCTGATGACTTTGACTTGTCTGTTGGCTTGTGGATAGTTTATGGCCGAGAAGCTTTTAGTGATCTTGAGATCATCGCAGAACTTGATGAACTGCTCACTGTTAAATTGAGTCCCGTTGTCATTCACGATCTGTTAAGGGATTCCAAATTTGCAAATGATGTTATTCCATACAAACTTTTCAATCTTTGCAGAAGAAATCTCTGCGAGCTCTTTTACCTCTGCCCATTTGGTAAAATAATCCATAGTTACCACTGTATATTTACAATTTCCATGAGCTGTAGGGAGTGGTCCAATTAGGTCCATGCCCTAAATCGCAAAGGGCCATGGACTAACCATCTATTATAGGTAGGCTGGCGGGGCTCGTGGGATTTTCATGAATCTTTGGCATTTGTCAAATTTCTTAACAAGATCAATGGCACCTTGTTTCAGTGTGGGCCAATAAAATCCCTACTAGAGAGCTTTTTGAGCTAGATATAGCCCTTCAACATGATTTCCACAATGGCTGACATGGATTTCTTTTAGGACGATATCATAGTCATGGCCATCAATACATCTTAGAAGTGGAGTTGAAAATCCTCTTTTGTACAGCATATCATCATAGATGCAATATCTGGCTGCCAGAGTTTGCAATCATCATACCCCGAGCTTATTCTCTAGCAACTTGTCATTTTGTAAATAATCTAGAGTTGGGTTCATCCAGGAGCCCTATGCCATGGCAATTGACATCAGGGCATCTCTTTATTCTATACTTGGGGGCGAAAGGAATTCTACTGGATTGCCCTCAAGAAGTCAGCATCCTTGGTTATGGTTAGGCAAGCTAAGGTGTCAGCATGTGTTCTGAGCTCACGGTATTTGGTTAACTTCGTATTGATGAAACAAGCTTAGCAATTCTTAGACTTTTTGTAAGAAGAGGGTCATTTTCGATCCTCTAGTTTGGTATTCTCCCTATACATGGTAAATGATGAGTTGTGAATTACTAAAAATCTTCAATCTTTCAACTTGCAGTTCCTTCGTTAGACTTAGGTTAGCCAATCAACTTCATTGTTTGTAGCTTGGAAACTGAATCTCAATGCATAAATGATCTTATGCCCTTCTGGGCTGATGAGCAGTACTCCTGCCCCGGCTTTTTGTTCGCTTGACAACCCATCAACATACATTCCTAACATAGAGCTTCTGAAGTCTCTACTTCCTCTTTTATAGGCCAATGAATTCTACGATAAAGTCTGCCTGAGCTTGCCCTTTGATCACTGGTTTGGGCTTATATTTGATGTCAAACTGAGCTAGCTCAACTGCCCATTTGAGTAGAAGACTTGAGACATCCATCTTTTGTAAGACTTGTTTGAGTGGGAATTGTGTGAGCACTTTTATGTTATAAGCCTAGAAATAGGGTCGCAGCTTCCTTGATGCAATTACCAAGCAGTAGGTGGGTTTCTTCATAGGTGAGTACCTTGTCTTAGCATCTAATAGCCTTTTGCTCATGTAATAATTGGGGAATTGAGCTTCATCTTCTTCTCTCACTAAAGCTGCACTAAAAGTGTGCTGGGACACTCTTAGATAGATGACTAGCTTCTTACCCTCCTTTGGTTTAGACAAAAGATGAGCTCGCTCGAAGTATTGTTTGAGCTGCTAGAAGGTGACTTCCCATTGCTATGTCTATTCAAACTTCCTTGCCTTTTTCAGGACACCAAAGAAAGGAACACACTTATCTGTCACCTTAGAGATGAACCTGCTAAGTGCCATGACCTGGCCATTTAAGCCTTACACATCCTTGACTCCAGTAAGGGATCTCATGTTGATGAAAGCTTTGATTTTCTCAGGGTTGGCTTCGATTCCCCTACTATTTACCATGAATTTAAGAAATTTTCCCGAAGCAACTCCAAACACATATTTATGTGGATTCAATTTCATTCGATACCTTCTCAAGATTTGAAACATCTCTCCCAGATCTCAGACATGGTTGGCGACCTGCTCGAACTTTACCAACATGTCGTCTACGTACACCTCCATCAGTTTTTCAATTTGATCTTTGAACATCATATTCACCAATCATTGATAGGTTGCCCCTGTGTTTTTTAGTCTGAAAGGCATCACATTGTAACAATACAACTTGTTGTTGCATCCACGAGTTAATTAATTCACGGTAAGGGAAAGCTATCCTTTGGACATGCCTTATTGAGGTCGGTAAGGTCCATATAGGTTCTCCACTTCTCATTCTTTTTCTTAACCAACACAGGATTGGCTACCCAGGTTAGGTAATAAGTTTTCGAGATAAACTTGCTGGCCAAAAGTTTATCCACTTCTTCTTTCAGAGTTGCACATCATTCAGCAATCATTGGCCTTCACTTATGGTGAACTAGCTTATAGTGGGGATCAATGATCAACTTGTGTGACATAACCTTTGAGTCAATTCCAGTCATGTCTGTATGATTCTAGGTGAAGACATCAAGGTTTGCTTTAAAAAAATTAGTTAGCTCCACTTTTATGTCTGGGGACATATTCCTTCTTAGTTTGATGTGTCTTTCAGTGTCTGCCTCACTGACTTGAATGTCCTCGAGCTCTTCTATTGGGCCGATTGTCCTTTCAATATCTACTTCACAAGGATCCAGGTTGTCCACTCGAGCTCGTAAGTTATAGCTCTCCTCTAGAAACCATATCAATATTCTTCCCTCTTACCTTCATTTCAATTGTATCTTTATAATGATGTAGGGCCACCTGTTGTTCTCCTTGTACACATCCAACTCCATTAGGGGTTGGGAATTTGATGGTGAGCATTCTGAGTGATATGACCATATCTAGGTTGCTCATCATTGGTTGCCTCAGCACCATATTATATGCTGAGGGAGAGTTGATGATCAGAAAATCAACCACTACAGTGACTTGGCAGCCCGAGTCCCCAAGGGTAATTGGAAGTTTGATTTGCCCTGCCAGTACTACCACATCTCCTATGAAGCCAAAAATAGGTTCTGAGGAAGGCTTAAGCTAGTCAGAGTTTATGCCCATTTGGTTAAAACATTGCCTGTACATCATGTTTATTGAGTTGCATGTGTCAATCATGATTCTCCACACCTCGGCATTACTATTTCTAGCTCAAATGACTAGCTTGTCATTGTGTAGGGAATGTATTCCTCGAGCATCTTCACTAGTAAAGGTGATACAATCAATACTTGCCCTGACCTTTTTTGCTAGTCCTTTAGTTTCATCATACCTCATAAGTAGGACATGTTTTGCTTCTTGCATATACTGCTCGTGCAACCTTTTTGAAGTTCTAGTAATATAGGGTCCATCATGGATGGTAAATATGGTCCTTACCAAGGGTGTCTCTTCATGTTTTAGAGTCTACTAATGTTGATGCTGTGTTGGCTACTGAGGCCGTGGAGATCGCTGACCCAAAGGTCACACCACATAGTCTCTTAAGTGACCTCTCTTGATGAGATCTTTAATGGCAACTTTGAGCACCAAATACTCTGAAGTATTGTGTTTGACTTCATTATGATAAGTACAAAACTTATTTCCATTCCTGCACTCAAGAGGAGTCCTTATGAGCCTAAGTTTCCCAAATTTCTCCTTATCCCTCTCGATTGCGAAGATCCTGTCTGGAGTGTTAGACACGACGCTGTAGCTATCATAGTGACCTTGGCATAGAGGTCGCTCACCCATGGCTTTTTTACAGCCTAGGCATTAGAGCCATCCTTTTGACTTTCTCTGTTATTCCTTCCATTGCCTCTTTTTTTACCTTGGCTAGAGCTGCTCACCTCATTCTTTTAGTTGGGCTTCTTCGGGCCAAAAGTCTCCTTGTACCTAATTTCCTTGGCAACTTGCTCATAGAATTTACTCAAGTCGCTCATTGGAGACTTGTATATGCTCTCATAAAGTTTCCTGTCCTTTCGTAGTCCAGCCGTGATCATCATGAGGATGCTTTCATCCGAGGATTTTCTATATTGCTAACCTTATGCATGAACTAAGTGATGTAGTCTTTCAGTGATTCATCTCTCTATTGAAAGACTGTTGTGAGATGATAGGATGGTACAAGCTGCCTCCTTAACGCCTTGTATTGGTTGAGGAACCTCCTCTAGCATTCTTCCCAACTTTTAATTCTGTAAACTAGGAGACTCCTAAGCTATGTTCAAGGTATATCTCTAAGGGTGGTGGGAAAAACACGACATTTTACCAAGGGGTTGGTGGTCTGAAGATCTATCTGAACATTAAATGCATCGAAATGGTTATACAAGTTGCCATCCCCATTATCTTACAGGATGTTTAGGACCTTAAACCTATGAGGAAAAAACTCTGTCTCAATCTCCCTAAGAATAGTGTCATTTCCTCATAACAGTCTTGACTTCCCTAAGCCACGGGTTATTTTTCTAGTTACTGCACTCTCTGAAGCAGCTCTTCGATCATTGGATCTTGTGTTTCAGACTTATGGCTAGTAGTTTGATGACTCCTATTGCCTCCCTGGCCATGGGAATGGTGATATAAGGCTTTATGCCTTCTACTGTATTCGTGACTCGACAAGCAGTGATCCAATCTTCGTTTATGATTGGTCTTGTTCAAGCTTCCTTCTCCGCGCAAGCTCTTATGTCGTTGATTATCTCCTTCATTGTCTTTGTGAGCTCGATGGACTTTCGACCTTAGTCGTGAATTGGACGAGTTAATTGAACTAGGTCATTAATGTTCTACCCTAACAGGCCCCTCTTGGTGAGTTCTTGGCTATTGGAATTTTCCTCTGGGCACAATGACCTCAACTTGTCTTTGTGCACCCTAGGCCTGTGCCTGTGGCAGTGTTCTCACCACATCAGCCAACTCTCTAATGGTATTTTCAAGTGCCACTTGGCATTGGTGCTATGCTTGTACTCTGTTTGTCCCAAAAGTAGCATGCTGGTAAGGGGTTAATGGAGCCATGCTAGTGGCAGCACCTATTATGGGGGTAGTAAAGGTACCTGCTGTAGGGAGGACTAAGCCTTTAGTCGATATCACTTCCCATTATTATTGTACGTGACCTTTAGGTTGGCCAGCTATAGTGTCTGTGTTCCTAGTGGTTCTTCCTCTTGCCATTGCAATTATATAGAAAATCACATAGAGTGCAATTTGGGCCCTCATTCTAGCACCAAAATGTTAACAGTAAAATTTGATCAATAGGAAAGGTTCAGTGAACACCCAAATTACAGATGAAGAGTGTGTATATGGAATAAAGAGATTGAATGAGAAGAGGAAGAACAAAGGACACCAGAAGCTTTTTATCGTGACTCAACTAAAGTCAATGTGACCCTTACATCCATGGTAATGGTATTTGCTATTGTATAGGTATTCTCTGTAGTGTTTAACAGAGTTACAATACAAGTATTCTCTCACTATTTTGGTAGAGTTTCTACATGTATTTTTCCTCCTTCTTTATAATGATTTTCCCTTATTTATAAAGGCATAGGGTTACAAAGGTAATTTGATAAATCATAAAATAATCTTTTTTGCCGTATCGAGCAATAAATGTTAGGCAATTCACTATTAATTTGTTGATGGCGGATTTGTCGATTTTGAGAGCTGACTTGTCGATTGGGAGTATGTGCCTCCAACTACTGACTAGACTTTGACGTTCTGTACCCAGTGCTTAAGGTCACACATTTGATGACCCGGGCTCGTGCTAGGCGATCTGTTGGCTATGTGAGTTAGTCTTGTTCTCGGGTTTAACCAAGATGAGCCTTCTGGGTTGGCGCACTTCAACCAATGAGTTGGAGCTTATCCTTAATAAGTTGGAGCTTTTGGCCTTGTCCTACATCCTGAGCTCGTGGCTGGTGATCTGGTGTCTCTACTGAGCAACCTCAGTTTTCGAACGATCTAGACACACTACAAAAAAAAAGAAATTTGGTGACCGAAAATAGCGATTGAATTTTTTTGGTTGCTAATTGTGACTATTTTGCCACTGATTGACTAAGAAAAAAATTTGTAAAATTTTTGTGGTATAGTGACCGAATCAGAGACCGAATATTTCTGTTGGTAAAATTTTAGTCACTATTCAGTCGCTGTGTAGTAGCAAATAGTGGAAATTTTAAATTTTTTTAGGAAAAACTCTTGCGACTGAATATTTCGGTGGCTGTATTAAGTTTAGCCACCGAATATTTCGATCACAATTTTGGAAGGATGAAAATGAAAACTTTTTCAGGGACTGAATTGAATGGTTAGTTGTTTTAATGGGTGGTTTTTGAATTAATTAAAAAAATTTGGGGCTAATTTTGAAAATTTTTGTCGAACCAGGCCCCCTTTTTTCTTGACTTCTCCAAACCTAATCTCGTCTCTTGCTCTCTTGCCCTTTGAATTAATCCGTCAGATCTGTTCTCTCTCGCCCATCTCTCTTCTCCTGCTCATCCGGTTCGATTTCGTTGAGCCCCCTCTCTCACTCATCTCTCGTGCTCGTACAAGCTCTGGTCAAGAAGCACTCTGGGTAAGGCTCCGAGCAGGGCTTCCTGCTGAGCTGATCTGAGAAGGTACGTTTCCGATTCCGATGAGCTGCTCATCAGGTTTGTCTTTTTTGTTAATGAT